>JACEFZ010004158.1:5000-65000 GCA_014155875.1 Cepaea nemoralis
TGACGCGAAATGGAACGCACGGCGAGCAAACCTATTGCGTGGTCCGAAGTCAAAAGCAAAAGCTTACCGAGTGGATGTCGCTCGCAGTCTAACCGCTCCTGGTGTGTGCTTGAGCGACCAGTGGCAAGCGAGATGCCCAACACATGGAAGTGAGGAACTAAAGCAGCCATGAGCAGGACGTGGCAACTCCTCAGGTGAGCCCAGTCTCAGAGCAATATGTGCCGGCTCTGCAATTATGGAAGCCTCCTTGGATGGCGAGGGAATGCCCATGGTCTGCCCCCCCCTTGAGGGCTGACCGCGATATCGTTGATCGTCCTATCTTGACCAGCTGAGATGTGGGCGACATCACAACAGTCTAACGTGCCTCAAAACCCGAGGAAGGCTAACGTCATTAAAAAATGCCCGCCGGAAGTGTCGTCCTACGGGTGGCAAACTAAAAATTGACACTACGCACTACATTAAGTCTGAGTGAAATGTCTCGTCCGAATGTCTCTCGTGCTAGGAACAGCTCTGACTACCTAGTTTCCGAATGCCGCTCTTTTCGGAACAGCTCTGACTAGGCAGTTTTCCGAATGTCTGTCGTGCCTGGAACAGCTCTGACGGGCGCAACGACAAGCACATGTCCGAAAACTCGCCGAGTGGATAAGGCTGCAAACCTGTCTGGTTTGTGCGGGAATGGCCCGGGGCAAACGAAATGACCAATATATTGAAGTGAGGATTTAAAGCAGCCATGAGCAGGACGTGACGATTCCCTCGGTAAACCCAGCACCAGGGCGCTATGTGTCGGCCCTGCAACTATGGAAGCAACCTTGGATGGTGGAAAATGCAATGGACTGTCCCTTCCTTCCTTTGAGGGAAGACCATTGTCTTCGACCATTCCAACTTGGCCAGCATGGTTGTAGATGGCACCACAATAGTGAGTCTACCAGGAATGCTACCGGGTCAAAAAAGCACGCTGTAGTCGGATGTGTTGGTCTACGGGTTTCGGCCCAAGGGCGCATAACAGACACACCGCAATCACATCTGAAAAAACACTCCGGATGAACGAAAAGAGAAGAAGAAAATATAACAATAAGTATTATAGGACAACAAGGCATGATTGACTGTGTCTAGTATGTCTCGTCTTTTCGCAGGAGCTAAATATACTTAATTGTTTGCAATTCATATTGATATATCCTGCTGCAGCCGCTTTTTCTTTTGTTCCATACAAAACAACACCCTCACAAGAAAGGCACTAAGCTGCCATAAGTAGACAACTCAAAACTATTGAAAACAACAATAATAAAAACCAGTCTTCACACGTTTGCTCACAAGCCTTAGTTAACAACAACAACAACCCCCCCCCCCCCCCCCGAAATAAAAAAATCCTGCAGCTGTATTCTTTTTTTTCTTCTGCATTCATCTGGGGTGATTTTTCAGGTGTAATGCTTTGTGCTGATTTATTTGCACCCTTTGGCCGACACATCCAACTTCTGCAGATGTTTGTTGACCGGGTTAACCTTCCCGGGGCTGTAATCGACTGTACGTGAAGTGTTAGGACCATCACATTTTTAGGCCTGAGTGCACAGAGAAATAGTAATTTCATCCCATATTGAATGGTGAGTGCCTCTCGTGGGGGGAATATTCCCCACTGGTTAAGAACCACTGCTTTAGAGCATGTTTGTCTACAAATCTATGATGTAAAATCACCCAACGGGACAGAATATATTATATAACCTCTACAACAAAGAGACGGCATTAATACAACAAAATGATAATGACAAAGTCAAGCAGCCATTAATACGAGGCAATATTATGTGCTTACATAAATGCTTGACCAAACCAAATTAACACCAGAATACCATATATTTTCATGTTTGTATTTCTCACCAAAATCATAAATATTTTACAAAAACATGCTGTCAAAGATTAACAGTGAATTTTAATTGATTAACCAAATAATGCCTCTCTGTGACATATAAGTTTGTTAAACAACAGTTATCGTCTCCTTTTTCTCACCATTAGTCATGGTCGTCTTCTTCTTGTAAGCATAAAGTCATTTTCATATTCCCTAACTTCAACAATCCTATTCATTCTTTAAATTTTCTTGTATATTTCATTCCATCATGCAGGTCACATCTTTGGTGTACACAAATTAGTCAAGTCCTCACTACTATTTTACTCTTCACCACCCTTCTTTCACTGGCTCTGTGGTGAAGGTGTTACGGACACAGTTCGTGATCCCGCATACCAGCGGTCAAAACACAGCTGAGCGTGATTTGGCAGCAGACCGTGTTGCGTTGGTTTTTTTTTTTTTAATGAAATGGTATGGGTGCCAGTTGTTCAGAAAGCAATTGCAAACTACTGAACGTAAACTTTCCAAAAGATCACAACAGCAGAAAATACAGGTGTTGACTGGGACGTCCTGTAAAGGATATGCAACTAACTAACCAACCCTTCTTTCAGGATGTAATTATTCCACATTGCTTAATAATCTATTGGTAAAATTGAAAGTAGTTTGAAAATTATTTTCCGATCTTACATACTGTTCAACTGGCAAGATCGAAGGGGACAGACCAAGGGGAAGACCGAGAAGTAAATACCTGAATGGCTTGGCCACATGGCATGGTCAAGACAGGAACACTGAGCTGATCCATGACTCTGGTGATCGAGTGAAATGGCGAGTCATGACCGCACATGCTTTCCGGCATGGCACATGATTGATTGACATACTGTTCTGCTATAAGTGACTCCAAAATTTACAATCATTATCTTAATCACAAAATGATCCACTATTTGTTATTCCCCTTTCGCAGCAGGCACCTTCTTTTTCTTCTGCTTCTTTTTCTTTTTCTTCTTTCCAGTTTTATCTCCTCCTGAGACAAAGTTTGAGGCTTTACTTCCTCCTCTATCGCCTGCCAACATTTCTTCTTCCTCAGCAGCATCCTCTTCATCCTCCATGTTCAAAGTTTCCATGGCGTCGGCAGCAGCATCCCCAGGCAAATCTTCAGCATCATCTGCACACTCGGCAGCCATTGGAGCAGGCATACGAGACAGGAAGTGACGTCGAACTGCAAGTTACAAGAGAAAAACATACACCAATTATAAACAATTGTCCTTTGTATGTACATATGGTCAAAAACCTTTTACAGCTCTGAATCATACATCATCAATAATAAAAAATCTGAAATGGCTACATAAATTAAGATGTGGCCCCATCTGGTAATAACAAGTATAAGCTGGATTCGTGGAAAAATAAAGTAAGGTAAGTGCACCTGTAGCTATAAAATGGACTAAAGAATCATTTATTTGACAGAGATTATGTAAAATGAACCAAAGAAAATAAAGCTATGCAGCAAATACAAAAAAAACAAAAAAACAATTAAGCTCTGTAAAATGAGATGAGCCATATGGGATAACACTTTGCAATTAAGTCATCCCTCTCGCCTTTAAACAACCCACAATGCTCAATTCTGACTTTTGCAGTTTATAGGAGGTTCTTCGTCTTCTGCGTTCATCCGGAGGTTTTTTTCCGGACGTGATTGCGTTGTGCCTGTTAACAGCAGAGTTGCGTTCTTGTGCCGTTAGGCCAACACATCAGACTTCTGCGGGCATTTGTTGTCCGGGTTAACCTTCCCGGGGATATGAGGTTCAAGGGCTTGCTTATTATGTTGGGTGAATAATTTGTGGCTACTGTGTTCTTTTGTGGTCACTGAGGTGCTTTGATTGTTGAATATTTAGGCCACTTAATTATTTTGATTACTGGGCGTATTTGTGGTGTGTGATTACTGAATGTTTTGTGGCCACTGAGGTATTTCCTGGCCATTGACACCACTTTATTGAGAATAGTTTTAAAGAAAAGGTCTTGGTGTACGACATAATTCACTGAGTCATACAAATGGTGACTGTCATTAAAGGCCCTTTTATGATGAGGTGACCTAAACACCAATGCATCAGAATAAACATTTCTCCATAGGATTCACAATCAACACAGAGTAAAAGCATGTAAAGATAACTGGGCAGCACACTATCATGCAGTGACATGTGCATGTGAAATCAACATTTCAAATCCTTACACCATTAAATAAAATATAATGACAATTACTTATACAAATTGTTTTGTAGCTGCAAAGATGTGAAACAATGCTTGTGTTGTCATCATTGAACAGACAGAAAATTGCTCTTTTCTCTTTGTGGTGAGCCTTGCGCATGTAAGAAGCAATTTCAATTGATTGAAATTTGAGGTTGGAATGCCTCAAATTAAGAATGCTCTGGAGATCAGCTGAATGGATAAGAACGCTGGCTCTTAAACATCCAGTGTGCTGATGCGGTGGTAGCAGGTTCAACCCATACACCGATCAGTTGCACTAAAATGACTTCTTGTCCTTGACTTGGGGCCACAAATTACAAGCAACTCAGAAGTCAGAGTGAGGTTGCTGGTAATTAAGGAAAGCTAATCCACCCGCAAAAATCAGTCCAGTGCACTAGAAAAAGCAGCATGTGTATTGACTATGCTTGATTTCAAAGCAAGCAAGCAGAAAAAAACAAACAAACAAACAAACAAACACTGCCCTTTCACATGCCTCCCATTATATTATTCCCTGTAATAAGTTATCTGTGTGACAATCATTGGATCTTACCTGCTGCACTTTCTCTAACATCCCAGACTTTGAAATCCCTGTTAGCTCCGACTGCAAATACGAATGGGTGGTCTGGATTGGAGGACACACAGTGCAAAATATCCTGAAATGGGCATAATAGACAGAATGTTTCATAAATGATGTGCACATAAAGTGTAATAAACATTAAATGGCACAAGAATAAATATTTTACAATAACCTTTCTATGGTGATTTGGTAAGTGGTGCACTTTTTACCTTGCAGCATTTTCTTTGATATTTCTAACACCCGTGGGATTTTTAATGTGCACAAAAAAGGCTCTTTCACCATAATCTGAGAAGATTAAGTATTTGATATCACTACTCAAAGAGATCAGGGAGATATGTGATATAATTCAACAGAACGCTTCTTACAGTAATACCCAGAGTCTAACTTGAAAACTTCTGACTCTGATGTGTGCCTCACAGCCCCTTTCTCCCATATTATTAATCTGTCTCAAATTCTCTTCTTGGTGGTGTGTTTTTCTTCTCCAGACATTTCTTTTGCCGTGTGGGTTTCAGCAGAGGTGAGAATTTCTAGTTACACTATTAACAGATTCTCTCATTATGTGTTTTATCTAGTGCCTTTTTCTTTCCTCTTTAATTCAATGGTGTTTGTTTCCTTCGGCCCAACTTAACATTGGTAGCCGGGGCATCTCCTGTAGATGGATGACAGCACAACACTGACAGAATGGAAAATTATTGCCTTTCCTGGGAAGGTTAACCTAGACAACATTAAGAAGCAGGATGTGTTGACAGAAAGATGCAAATACTTAAGCTCTGCTGTAAACAAGTACAACGTAATTACGTCAATAACAAACATTTTGGATGAACAAAGAAGAAGCGGTATCCATAGTTGTGTTGGCTGGCCCCTGGTTATCTGCGTTCAATATGTGAAAGTATTTTAGTTTCCGAGGCATAAATCTGTATATGACCAAGATTTCTTCAAGTTCAGATCTTATAGATTGTCTAAGTTTGGTACTGGTTTTAATTTCTTTTCACCTCTACAATTTTGCAGTGCTATGAAAGCTTCTTTTGCCTTTTATTATATTAGCTAAATACTACTTACCAGTTTTAAATTCCTGCTGAGGACAAGGGATGGTTTGCTATCTTGAATGTCCCAAATCTTCAAGTGCTTATCAGATGACGTGGTAACTAACAGGCCAGGAATTTGAGAACTTAAGCTGACTCCTGCAATAAATTATTTTACAAAGTTATTATTACAAGAAGCAAGCAGTTAAAATTTTATGGTTAAAATGTTTCACAGAATAATGTACAGATATGTAACCTTTTTTTCAATGAAAGATAGAATGCTATCAGTTTTACAATGCACAGAAAAATCGCACCCATGGTCTGAATAATGCAGCCTGAAAAAAAAAAAAAAAAACATTCTAACCACAAAACAAACATTCTAGCTGCAAGATAAACAGAGAAAGTGTCCAATCGCATAATAAACAACAAAGTGGTACATACCAGTCACAGCCTGTTCGTGAGCTGAGAGAGTGAATAAGGGCTTCGATTGTCGCACATCAACTTCATACAACAGACCCTTATCTGTGCTTACCTACAAATAATATCAACACATTTAGAAGCAACAACAGCAACAGGATTAACTAATTAAACATGTAAAAGTAATCATCATAAATCCCAAGTTAAGTTCAAATACTGCTGAGATTCGTTTCTTGCCTAGCAGTAGGCTGTTTATTTTTTTTAATGTTTACTTCCATTTGCTGTGGCCCACATTTATTAGATTTTACCCATGTGCTAGAGGTTTGGACCCCTCGTTTGTCACCTTTATTTCTGGTCTACACAGTGAAAACGTTATGAAAAGTTCACATATAATGTGAAATATACTGATAACATATAATGTGATAAAAACTAAACCTAAGCATATAATTCTATTTTTAATTGTTTGTTTCCATTCCTGCCAGCTCCGTGGCAAAGGAGTTACAAATGCGATTCACAATCACACACACCACTTTCGAAACAGCTGCGGGTGATTCAGAAGCAGACTGCCTTGTGTTTGTTTCGATACAATAGTATGAATGCCAATCGTTAAGAAAACAATGAACGTAAACTTGCCCAGGAATCACAAACAGTGGTCTTCATTCCCCACCTTACCCCAACCTCACAAGTCTCTTCCTGGCACGTTGGTTTGTCTTCGATCGCGTTGCAAGACCTGCCTACACGTACTTCAAACCCAGAGTCTGACATTCCCTAAGACGACCTTCCACATCCTTGAGGGTTTCTCATGCATCAGTTGCAGCGTCATCTATGCGATTACGTGCACACGATGCGACATGAGATATGTCGGTGAGACAGGCTTACGTCTTGGTGACAGATTTAGACATCTTTCTGATATCACCGGCGGCGCCCACAAACCAGTATCCATGCATTTCAACAGTCATGACCACCGTGGCAGTGGCCGACATACAGGTCACGGCCATCAAATCATGCGCATCCCACGAACGGGATCGGAAGACATTGGAAACACCATCTCATCTTCCAGTTGGGCACACTCTTCCCTCACAGCCTCAATGTCCAACACAGCTTCATATAACTTCCTAACCCCACCCCTCCCACCCCCTAGCTTACAGTCCACTATCTAGGTATGTGCAGATCCTTTATAGGACGTCGCAGTCAACTTTCTTGGCAGGTTTGTGTTCGGTGTTTTGCCATAGTTTTCTGAATGACCGCCACTCATGCCCCTCTGTGAGGACCAACACAATGTAATCTTCCGCAGCTGTGTTTCGAGCCCTTACGAGAATTGCTAATTGTGAACTGCGTCCGCGACATCTTTTCACTTTTCCGCGCACATGGGCGCTTCTCCACCCCCCCCTCCCCCCTCCGGCTTGACCTTTGACCTGTGTACCATACATTCGTTCTATTAATCCACTGACAGCTCTACATGTGTCAATCTTTCCAAGCAAGGGATTCAGATAAGTACCTTTAATTAGTTTTATATTGTCATAGTGTGTTTCATGTAGGTTTGTGTCAGTTTGTATTTGTTTGTCCTGTGCTGACGAAGGCTTTGGCCGCAACGTCCAATTTGTCTCTTGTAGTCGTGTTTTAGTAAAGCTCACAATCTACTTCTCATTTTTTGGGTGATTCATTCATTCCCCACCTTCACATTTTCTTCTTCCACAGATGCCAGGTCTGGGGCAGACCTGGAGCAGACGACCATGATTCTCCAATCCTTCCTGTCACCGAATACTTTGATGAAGACGATGATACTTACATTATTGTTTGGTGACCAGCTTTTAAACTTCCCACACACACACCCTTCTCTCTTCCTCTACCTTGCGAAATATAACCCTCAAGAAATGGGATAGGGTTCTTTAAAAACAAAGAGTATGATTCTTTAAAAACAAATAGAGTATGGCTCTTTAAAAACAAATAAAGTACCCTTTTACACACCTGAGGCATATGGTGCTAGACCTGTATTGTCAATGACAGGTCTGCACTGGGTATCATGTCAGCCGCTCTGACTTTCCATGGACATGTCCTGGTACCAATGTGAGGCTGGGTAGACGTGGAAACCCAGGTCAAGTTTTAACAATTTTATTCAAATTCATATCCACCTGGCTGACAGGTGAATGTCAAGCCACTATGTTACAACGGTCTACATAAGGGCTCTGATCTATTACTAATACAGCATTTTCACTATATTCATGTCAACCCGTTTGGCATGTGTTCAGCAAATGAGTTTGAAAAAAAAAGTGGAAGGCACCATGTTATTGCTAAAGCAGAGCACAATGACACACTTAATGTGTGGTATTGTAAACAAAGATTTTAACATGCACTTGTTGGAAGGTTGAAATGGGGTATTTTCAACTTTTCTGTGTACTACTTTTGATATTTTCAATGGACTACTGTCTACTTTTGAGTGCTGATCTAAAAATCTAACCTGCAATGTAAGTGAAACAAACACATATTTTATTTTTCAGTATAGATCATGAAAAACCTAACAATCCGCTTGAGAAGGGTCATAAAGTAACAAAGCTCAGCAAACACATGTCCTAATGACTGACCACAGTGGCCTAGTCATACAATATGTTTAGACATAAATGTTCGCCCTGTCTCCGACACTCTAAAGTGAAGAGATACCTCACAGGTGGCATAGTCATAATTTGCTGACCCAAATGTTGAATTGAAAGAGATATATTAAATCTAAAGCATATTAAAAATAACTGTATTTATCTTATCTAGCATAAAACAAAATGAAAACTTACTAAAAAATTAAATGGACAAAAGTGATTCCACAAGCTTCTTTCCACTTCACCATCAAACTGCCATTTTTTCACGTTCTCTTTAGGATTTCTGCAGTCTATCACAGCAGCAGAGCTGAGGAGTACAAATCATTGCCAAGACAATGCTAACACATAACTAAAATTCAATAAACAACTAAATGTTTAAAAATCCAAATTACCAATAAAGACAAGAACTAAAACATTTTAACCAAAAGGAATAACCAGTTAGAGGTAATGGCTTAACCATGCAAAGAATGTCTTAAAATTGTGCTTGCCTAACCATCTTCCAAGCTTATCAACAATAGTCCTTAGTTGGAGTAATGCAATCTCCAACACAGTGATTTCAGATTATTCTTCTTCTGCTGCGTTCATCCGGAGTTTTTCTTCAGACGTGATTGCGTTGTGCCTGTTTACAGCAGAACTGTGTTCTTGCGCCGTTAGGCCGACACATCCGACTTCTGCTGGCATTTGTTGACCAGGTTAACCTTCCCGGGATTTCAGATTCATAGTTCACAGCATGTAACACAAAGCCTGCCTGCTAAATCATCTTAAGTACTGTATTTCAGGATCCTCGGCAGTGCTACGGAGTTCGTGCACTGAGCTGAGTTTCTCCAGAATCAGGTTTGAGTTAGGAGGAGAACGGAGCACTTATGGGTTGCACCCGTGTGCCGTGATGTTGATCCATAAACTAAACTAACTAAGTACTGTATGTAGACTTAGCAAGCTGTTTATCTGCTAGTCTACATACGCACACTGATCAATCAGATGAAGCCTGCTGGTCAAGAGTGTGGCTTTTATCCAACACGAGACAAATATGGGAATCCTGATACATGAAGCCCAAAACTGGCACTTTCCTGCTGTTTATACTTCACCTCGACACCGCAAGGTACAAGAGGAACAAGATGAGATCAGATGAGACGGATATTCTGCCTGGCTGTTTTATAGCTCTTAATAAACAGGGTGTTAGAGGCTTTTGAACATTTGATTTCCAGAATCCATGTCTGTCAAAATTAGGTCTTTTTAGTACTTCATTTAACTGTTGTTACTCAGTTCAACCATCTTATGACCCTACCATATTACTAGGTCATCAGCATACAGCGCCCTGTCTGCTTCAATTTTGGCTTGCCAGGTTATTTATGTAAATTAGGACAAGGACATGGCTTGCAGATCTTACATTAACTGTTCCATCAATCAAGAATTATTTATGTTGCCATGAAATCTTATGACTACCATCTTCATGAGGTTTTAAACCCTTTCTCTACAGTGACTCTAAAGCATCTTGTAAGTTGAAAAAGACAGCCACAGTATGTTTTTATTTTAAATCCTTAAAACCATCATGCACTCATGTAACTATTAAGTAATGCTTTATCCAATGAGCAGTCAGGCTGAAAAACATCTGATGGCGGTAGAAATGTGGTTTCTGAGGAAAATGCAAAGAATACCATGGACAGCCAGAAAGACCAATGAACAAGTCCTTCAAGAAACAAATGAAGATCGTAAACTGATTAGAGACATTAGACGTAGACAGTCACAATTTTTTGGGCATGTTATGAGAAGAAATGATTTGGAGAACTTGGTGACAACTGGTAAGATCGAGGGGAACAGACCAAGGGGAAGACCTAGAAGCAAGTACCTGGATGGCTTGGCCTTGTGGCATGGTCGAGACAGAAACACGGAGCTGATCCACGAACTCTGGTGATCGAGTGAGATGACAGAACATGACCGCCCACGCTTACCGGCATGGCACATGATGGATGGATGGATTATCCTCCAATTACTTTCTCTTGTGATCATAATGCCTAGAGTCAGTTTCACAATATTACTAAAATGTCAGTGTCTCTAACAGTAAACCGTCACATAAAACAACATTCAAAAAACCAAGGTGTGACTTACTTATCAAAGGATCCAGTGAGCAGAGACTGAGACTCTACTGGGTGCCAGCTGACACACTGAACCTAAGAGACACAAGCAAGCAAAATATGACACAAGTTATCAGTGATCTTTTGGTTAACAATGAACCTAAAAGACACAAACAAGCAAAATATGACACAAGTTATCAGTGATCGTTTGGTTAACACTGAACCTAAGAGACACAAACAAGCAAAATATGACACAAGTTATCAGTGATCTTTTGGTTAACAATGAACCAAAGAGACACAAGCAAGCAAAACAAGACAAGTTATAAGCGATCTTTTGGATAACACACCCAGAATTTCTTGTAGAGCTTGTGAGCAAAAAGTCAACATAGCTGTCTCAATTCATTGTAAGCAAAAAGTCAACATAGCTGTCTCAATTCATTGTAAGCAAAATGTCAACATAGCTGTCTCAATTCATTGTAAGCAAAAAGTCAACATAGCTGTCTCAATTCAGCCTCTCTTGGCTGCATACTAGTATACATGGTCGGAGAACTAGAAAATTGCTGGTAAAAAATTAAACCAAGCAACAGAATACTTTTCCTAGCCCCAATTCCCCCAAATCTTGAGTTTCCAAAGCCCAAAATTCACATTTACTCTGCTAGCTTTGCAGCCCTGAAGGATGTATTCAGTGAAACTGCAGCTCCCTGTGGTCATTCATCCATGTGAGAGACAGATTGTAGAAGCTGTAAAGCAAGGCCCTTTTCCGTGCCTTGAGGTGTTTTGAGTATGTGGTGCTAGTCGCATCAGCACCCAATGGGTGATGTGGTCAATATCATGTCCTTACTTCCCATAACATTTTTAATGCTGGGTCACTCTGGCAGCCCAGGTAAATACCAAAAAAAAACACAAATCCTTATCTCTATTGTGATTCAAATACATGACCACTGGACCAGCAAGCATACATGCTACCCACTGCGCCACCATGTCTCCCGATTGAGATGGTATAGATAGCCAAGAAGCCTGTAGTAGCCTATTCTTACATGAAAGAGATTGATCTGGAACTGGTGACATTTCGAATGAAAATATGAACATATTTATTTCCATTATCCAATTGGAATTAATCTGTTGCGGTTGTTCAATAAAATACAAAATATGGAACATACCTCTTTCTCATGATGTTTCAGCGAAGACACAACTTTGCCTTCAGCTAAGTCCCACAGACAAACAGTATGATCAGCAGATGCACTCGCCAACACATTCCTAGAATGATTTTAAAATAAACTATTTAAATATAGGTTTAAAATGTAAGCTAATTATCGTCTATATGTGAATAATTTATACAATTTAGATAAAACACCAAGGATGCAATATACAATATACTCTGACCACACTGGGATCAGCTATGCCTTGTAAATTAGATTGTCCATGGGAAAGACAGAGAGCAAAGAAAGGAGATGGTACCTAACTCCAAAAAGGTGGGAAGAAAAGAGAGTCAAGAAGGAAGATGTTAATGCACTTCATAATTGTGGGAAGGAAATATAATAAAGGGAGATGGTACCCCACTTTATAATGGTGGGAAGGAAATATAATAATGAAAGAGGATGGCATCCCACGTTATAATAATGGGAAGGAAATATAATAATGAAGGGAGATAGTATCCCATTTTATAATGGTGGGAAGGAAAGAAATTAATGAAGAGAGATGGTACCTCACATTATAATGGTGGGAAGGAAATATAATAATGAAGAGAGGCGGTACCCTACTTTATAACTGTGGGAAGGAAATATAATAAAGAGTGGAGTTCCCCATTGTATAAATGTGGGAAATAAAGGTAATAAAGAAGGGAGAGGATACCCCACTTTACAATGGGGGGAAAGGAGATCCTTAAAACCATAGAGTCATATACCATAAGGTCAACTTGATTTTTAAAGGGTCACTTTTAATGCACATGGATATCTCTATAAGTGCAATTCAGCATCCCTTCTATATAATGCCATAATGTGGTATACACATGTAAATGAGAGCTGAATTTGTTCTGTATAGAGGACATATAATTACCATATTCATTTCTGTTCAGTCCAATGAGCAGCTGTTCCACATTTTTTTTAAAAGATTCAATTTTTCTACAACCATACAAATCCAGTCTTACATACCAAACTTCTTCACATCAAGGTGTACGGTACTTTATAACATATCTTACTCTATATCTTGTCCTTGTCTATAAACTGATAATTGTTCACTTTACAATTGACATATAAACATGTACATAATATATATTTATAACCAAATATTCAATTTTATCGTTGCTCACTGGATTTAGGAGGCCTGGTGTTCCTTGCCAGTGAGAAGTCCTGATCGTTCGGGTCCACATCGATTGACGGACGTCAGTCGCGGCGATTGGGCAATCTTGAGCATAGCCTACGATGGGTAGCGTTGTGGTATTCCGGTGTGATAATTTGGCGTGTCCAGTGTGTGCTGCGTGGTTACATACCCGCTTCACACGCGTGATCCGGGGCTTGTTTCCGGATCCGGTCAGGGATATGCACTACTGACGAGCTCAAACGAGGGCGAAACTCGAGTATAGTGCTTCCATGACGTGGATAGGCCTTAGGTTCGTGCCGGAATGCGATCGGCGTTGCCAGTAGTGGGTTGTGCTCAATATTTAAATTTCGAATCCCGAAACAACCAAATAATCAATATAAACATGTCACAGAAGCATTTCAAATAATTCAGGGCAACAAGCATTAAAACACATACCTGACATTCTTATTCCAGGACAGATCCAAGACGGAAGCTGAGTGTCCATTAACAAGTGCGTCTTTCTGATGTTCAAAAAGATGATTATTCATATGAGTGAGATGTATAATGAAAACAGCATATTTGTATGTGATGACAGAAAGATAGACGTGCGCGCACGCACAAAAAAAAGAGAGAGAGAGAGAGAGAGAGATAGAGAGATAGAGAGAGAGAGAGAGAGAGAGAGAGAGAGAGAGAGAGAGAGAGAGAGAGAGAGAGAGAGAGAGAGAGAGAGAGAGAGAGAGAGAGAGAGAGGTAGAGGTACGTATATTGATAAATAGATAGGCAGGTAGGCAAGTCGACAGATAAATATAATTTATTCTTCTAGATAAGAGATTACACTTCTCGGGTAGATTAACCTTTTGTTGTAAAAATTGCTTTGATTTTCAATAAAAATTTGTATATTTCTGACCTCACAATTGTTATGACCTTTTTCTTTTTAAATTATACAAAATTTTCTCTTAATAAGATACTAACCACTAACAATGATTTACAGATTTTAGAACAGAAATATATGAAAAAGAAAAGCATAATAATAGCTAGACAAGAATAATAGCTGAGTTCTACTCTATCCAGACTATCTCACTCTTGCCCCTCTGTATATACTAATACTATATAGGTTTCCGCAGCGGTGTTTCGAGCGCTTAACGATAATTGCTAATTGTCATCTGCGTCCGTAACATCTTTGCCGGTCTTAAATTTCACTTTTCCGCACACATGGGCGCGTCTCCACCCCACTCCCCTCCCGCGTGACCTTTGACCCGTGTACCATACATCCGGTCTATTGATCCACTGGCGCCCTACGCGTGTCAGACTTTCCAAGCCAGTACACAAAATTCAGATGAGTACATTTAATTTTAATTAGTTTAATAGTTTAATATTGTCATAGTGTCTTTCATGTAGTTTTGTGTTGGTTTGTATTTGTTTGTCCTGTGCTGACGAAGGCTTTGGCCGCAACGTCCGATTTGTCTCTTGTAGTCGTGTTTTAGTAAAGCTCACAATCTACTTCTCGTTTATTTTGGGTGATTCACTCATTACTCTATCCAGCAGTCGATGTGGTTGAAAGGATAAGAGCGGTCACTCTTAAACTTCCGGTGTGCTGATGGCAAGGTGAGGCTACATCAGAATTAAGTTGGACTTAAATGTTCAAAAAGCAATGGCAAATTAAATGGTCAAAAAGCAATGGCAAACTCCTGAACATAAAATTTGCCTAGAAACTAAAGCTGGGATTGATCACAACATCCTGTATAGAACATGGAACAATTATTTATTATCTATTCTATCCACGTAAAACACTTTCAACTATCTGCTTTCTGTACGACTTTTTTTGTTAGTTGCATATCCTTTACAGGACGTAGCAGTCAACCCCAGCATTTTTTGGCTGTCCGTGATTCCTGGGCAAGTTTACTTTCAGTAGTTTACCAGTTGAGTTGATTTAAGAACCGACATCACTGCACTCAGGACATTCCCATACGTGCTCAGTCCCCTCGTTCAACAGCCAGCAAAGAGTCATACTAATCGTTCCCACCGCTATCTGATTAAAAGTTCTCCTGGTCTTCCCTCTCAGTTTTGAGATTCTTCCAGAACCCCTGCCGATCCCCCGCAATCTCATTCTTTCCACATATGGGTTCTAAATCTGTTCCTCCTCCTTCTGCATCTAGTCCCACAAGCCCACGACCACCTCCCCCTTGTCCATAGGCAAGATACCACCAAGAGGTGTATTCCCTGCTAGTTTACCATTGCTTTCTAAACAACTGGTACCCATACCATTTCATAAAAAGCCACTGTAAGGGGGTCTGCTGCCAAATCACCCACAGTTATGTTTCAAACGTGGTATGCAGGATCACGAACTGCGTCTGTAACCCCTTCGCCACAGAGTAAGACTTACTTATGCTTAATTAACTTTACATGCGTAAACTTTACCTTCTTCATCTTTTTCTTTTTGCTCTGCCTGGTTCCTTCAAGCACGGCGACAGGTTCCAAAGAATCCACAACATCCAGGTCCCAGATACCAATAGCTGGCTCCATAGTACCCATAGCAACAAAATTACCTGCGAGTGAAACAACAAGGTAATGTTAATCTGAATACTACAAATTGTTCTAGAAATGTCTTCTGTGGGCTCTATACAATAAACAATGCATACTTCAGTTGTCCGAGGCTGTGGCTATTTTCCCATTAGCACCCACTTTGCGTAAGTAAACAGATATAGTGGTTAAGCTGTGGCTATTTTCCCATTAGCACCCACTCTGCGTAAGTAAACAGATATAGTGGTTAAGCTGTGGCTATTTTCCCATTAGCACCCACTTTGCGTAAGTAAACAGATATAGTGGTTAAGCTGTGGCTATTTTCCCATTAGCACCCACTCTGCGTAAGTAAACAGATATAGTGGTTAAGCTGTGGCTATTTTCCCATTAGCACCCACTTTGCGTAAGTAAACAGATATAGTGGTTAAGCTGTGGCTATTTTCCCATTAGCACCCACTTTGCGTAAGTAAACAGATATAGTGGTTAAGCTGTGGCTATTTTCCCATTAGCACCCACTCTGCGTAAGTAAACAGATATAGTGGTTAAGCTGTGGCTATTTTCCCATTAGCACCCACTTTGCGTAAGTAAACAGATATAGTGGTTAAGCTGTGGCTATTTTCCCATTAGCACCCAAATATGTGTAAGTAAACAGATAATGTGGTACCTCGGGTTACAAACTTAATTCGTTCCAGATCTCGGTTCATAACCCAAAACGTTCGTAACGCGAAACATTGAAATCAATGAAATAAAGACAATCCGTTTCAAGATGAAAGAATCGTTCCTTTTTATTAACATCCGGTCGTTTACCTGGCAGAACGGAAAGAATACGAGTACTTCAGGTTTTAAATAAAGAGAAAGAAAACCAAATGAATTAAATGTTAAATAAAAAGAGATTTAGTTTATCTTTATTACCATAAAAACGATCATGGAAATTTGTCACTTTCTTTGTTATTCTGAATCATTAGTTTCAGGAGTATCTTGTCGCTGTTTCTTGGCAGCCGACTGGGAATCTAACTGCACCAAGAAACTATCAATGGAAATTTGTTGCTTCCTTTGCTGAAGAATCTTTCTGAAGTGAGCCATCGTGGTATCATTCATCACATATAGGGGCAGAGGGCTTGTTAGCAACAAGTTTGTTCGAATGATGGTTCACAATGAAGTCTTTGACGTCTGCCCACTTGCTGCGAAATTTCTTTACTCCTGGCAGTTGAAATAGTCACTGACTCATCATCGGACGACTGCTCCTCCTTTAATGTCTTTAGCTGTTCATTCTGAAGATCCACAAACTCATCTGTAGTACTGTTTGTACGGTACGCGATCAGTTTGTCTCCAGCGTTACACCTTGCTCTGGCTCGCTCGCCTTCGTTCGTAACCCGAGGCACTGTTCGTAACCCGAGACATACAATTTTCGAAGTAGTTGTTTGCAACCTGAGGCGTTCATAACCTGAGGTACCACTGTACAGTGGTTAGTGTGTGGCTACCTGAAATTAGTGCCCAACTTTGTGTAAGTAAACAGATACAGTGATTGTCTGTGGCTACCCTGGTAAATGATAGTGAATAACATTTGAATGTTAGTCTATTTCAGGGAATGTAGCGAAATTCACCAGCTATTTTCAAGGGTTTTTCCAGGTAATTTTGGCTTTTTAAAAGTTATGCATATACTGCGTTTGGTGCATACAAGAACACTTACACAGATAGTGTGTATGTAAAAAGACACACAAACAACAGAAACTAGTACCTTCAATACTGAACACAAACAAACATAATGCTAAAAACTGACCACAATATACAACAGCATTGGTAATACTGGTATGGGGGGGGGGGGGGGGAAGAGAGAGAGAGAGAGAGAGAGAGAGTAGGGGATGAGTGAGGGAGTTGGTGAGTGAGGGAGTTGGTGAGTGAGGGAGGGGGTGGGTGGTGAGTGATGGAGGGGGTTGGTGGTGAGTGATGGAGGGGTGAGTGAATGAGTGAGAGTGTGTGTGTGTGTGTATATATATATATTTTAGTGCATAAATAAACATGTCTCTGCTGTGGATTGTCTTTTCCTCTTCTTCTGCCCTTTACAGTTCATTGGGGACATAGGACCTCACCCAAACCATTCTGAGCAGTCCTATCTTTTGCTGTCTCTAAGAAGCAGCCTCCATGTCCTCACAATATTATGACTTTGGCTGCAAATTCTCTTCTCCATGTGTTTTAGGGTCTTCCACTATTTCATTTGCCTCGTGGGTTCCAGACAAAAGGGTCTCAAGTTATACTATCCTCAGTGGATTGTCTTTTAATTTACATTTATTTTATTTTGTTCCAGGTATGGCTGCAACAAAGTCAGCATTCCATCAGATGATTATTATTTCATTTAACCTATCACGGCCCTTTCATCATGGGATAGAAAA
Organism: Cepaea nemoralis; assembly: GCA_014155875.1. Lineage (NCBI taxonomy): Eukaryota > Metazoa > Mollusca > Gastropoda > Stylommatophora > Helicidae > Cepaea > Cepaea nemoralis. The sequence goes on from JACEFZ010004158.1 coordinate 22,954, forward strand.
ATCACATCTGAACTGATAATTCTGTTGGAGATTGCCACATTTGGAAAAGCACGATCACCCATATCAACTGACGATGATGCCGATGAATATACTGATTTTCTTAAAATCAGCCAGTATAATTATTCTATATGAACAAGTTTGCAGCACTTTTCTAAATGTAGAGATGACCATAGTCACACATCACTCATATTCTTACCTTTCTGGCCATCGGCGACATCATAATCTAACCACTCCAGAACCAAAGGAATGGTAGGCAGGATGTAGTCGTGATGGATGAAAAGGTTATTCATTTCTTCATTATAAACTGCCGACAACAACAAGAAAATATACTCAGTAATCAAGCAATATGTATCCACTCTTCATCACCTTTCTATACCACCATTTTAATTGCATCATATGTGTCTAATATGATTCTAAAGTCTGAATACTTGGCATCTTTCAAAGCTAGATCTATTAACTTCAGATGTGCAATCCTCTAAAAGTACTGAACAGAATGAGAAATGTCATCATGGTCTTATACCCAGAGGAAAGGAAAATCCCAACCGCATCTACACGCTGTAGAGAATGGGAAACGTGCCACTGTGTGGCAAAAACCGCTCTACAGACTCAGTCTCCACAGGGACAAGTGGACATCTCTGCAGCAGGACTCTTGTCCTGATAGTTGGAAACTACTATCAAAGGCAGAGGTCAAATACCCTTGCGTGGACACATCTCTGTGTTGTTGAAGCTAAGGGGAACCCATCACATTAGCTTACTAAGATTTCAAGGAACGCTACAGATTAGAGTCAGAGAATTGATCAAGAACACCAATGACTGATATCTGTGAAGATACACGAATGCTTCTGCTATTTGACAGGGCACATGATGACGATGGTGTACATACTGAGTACCCCTGACAAAACAACTGATATAAACATGACAAAACTACTAGTGTAGTGAGGCACTAGCAGTGTTATGTTTAGTCTGATGCTGCATGATGGTGATAAGAATGTCATAAACATGTCATATAAATTAGTATTAACTTATTTCATTATGTTTATGATTAGATGGACCACCAGATCTCATAAATAAAATAAATGATCATTGTGAAAAAATACACCAGCATCATCATCAGGTTAGTCAGTCTGAATACTGATGTTGAAGTTGCCTGATCATTCTGCTTATTATAAGTAATTCTCTTCACCTAAGCATGTTTGTGTGATGCAGATGTATTTTGAACGCACTCTCTTTCTCTTGCTCTGAATTTTTCATTTGAGTATTTTCAGTAATATAACTGCATGAATCATATTGTGAAAAACTTAAGGCAGTTTACTTGTTTCAATTGAATGTCAACATCTTGTACACATTTGTCAATATATCTTATTTTTGGCCAGGAAAAGTGTCCCACTCTGCTCAACTCCACAGCTGCCCACTTATTCTGATGGATACTATTCCCTGAACTGTATTTACCGCTCCCCTGAGCACTATCCATGTTTTACTAATAGGTGAAGTAAAGGACTCCTTTCATGCCTTGGGGCGTATTGGGAATATGATGTCAGGTCCATATTTTTAGACCAATTGGCAGCGTAATAGGTGATGTGGTCGATATCACACGGACTATTTTTTACTGTCCAGGAAATTTCTTGCTAGCAATTTAGGCTGGGCCGATTTAGGAGCTGAGATCAATGAAAAACATTTACCACCAGGAGAAAATTTAAAAAAAATAAAAAAACTATTATATTATAAAGTCCCAAACGTGTTTCAACACTCACTGTGAACTTCCAAAACTGCGGCCTCCTCTGTGACCTTTCCTAAAGCTAACAAGTTATCTGTTGGTTTCAGAACAAAGTCTTCATCATCGCTGTCAACCTGCAGAAATGAAGGGTAAACTTATGTAGGTTCAATACAAGAGTGCCAACTGTGTATCTACACACATGAGTCATATTATATATTGCCAAATATTATTCAGGTATTCGTCAGTTCATTGTGTCACTTTTTAAGGATACACATAACATATGTTGTGGAGAGTGTGCCTGTTTGTGTAAACATAGGTAATACTCCTACAATGTATATATGCATAACAATGTATAACTTCCGGTATAATGGCGACGCGATGACCCGTTGTCTTGAGGAGGAAGCTGTTCAGTGTTTTTCTGTGGATTCCCTATGGAAATTCCCGTGAAATTCGTGTGGATAGTGTTTTTCCTTTGGATTATGTGATGTTATTTCGTGTTCGTTAATTGGAAGTGTTCAAAAGAAGCCACGGAAGGCAGGTGGTGGATGAAATTATGAGGGCAGCCGACAGATATTTGTTGGTTATGGTCTCGAGTTTCGCGACGGCAAGCTTTCTCTCTTTCGAGAGACACTGATTGCGGTCACCCGGCCAGTATGGTCACTGCCATAGAGGAAAGCAACGGCAAACTACCTCTTTGAAATTGCCTAGTTTATTATGATTCGCTTAAAGACTGATCATCGCAAGACAAGGACAGAGACATTAAAATTAGGAACATGATTTTTTGGACATGTTATGAGAAGAAATGGACTGGAGAACTTAGTGACAGCTGGCAAGATCGAAGGGAACAGACCAAGAGGAAGACCGAGAGGAAAATACCTGGATGGCTTGGCCACATGGCATGGACGAGACAGGAACACTGAGCTGATCCACGACTCTGGTGATCGAGTGAAATGGCGAATCATGACCGCCCACGCTTTCCGGCATGGCACATGATTGATTGATTGTATATATGCATACAGAGACATATATTTACACTTGCACAAGCAAACAAGTCCATATTTATTTGGCATGTTATGAGAAGAAATGAATAAGAAAAAGTGACAACTGGCAAGATTGAGGGGAAAAGAAAAAGGAGAAGGCAAAGGGATAAATATCTGCATGGTTTGGCCACACGGCATAATTGAGATAGCAACACATGAGCTGATCCACGATTCTGGTGATCGTGTGAGATGGCAAATCATGACCGGCCATGCTTATTGACATGGCACATGATGCTGTTACATAAACACCTTTTCCTATTTTTTTTTTCTGTTTCGATCACATTTCACGATGACCACTGAAAAGCTATGATTATTGTGACACAAAATCTCTGGATTATTTTATATGTGATTTTGTGGGTCAGCACCAGTGGCTTGAGGATAATGAATGTAGTTTCACAATCCCGACATACCAAGTTTTGAAATCAGCCTGCAGACTATTTGAGAGCCGATCGACTTTGCACTGATTATCACAATGGTTTGAGCATCTTCCATTCAGAAAACAATGGCAAACTGCTGCATATAAAACTGCCTTAAAACTCACAAATGGCCACTAAATTCTGGAGTTGATTGTGATGTCCTGTTTAAAACAAAACGTATGGATATCAATTGTACATGTAGTGTGGTGATTTGGGTCACTTGCACAGGGTAAAGTAACTGCCTCCATGTTGCATATAAAAGGATACCCTGCTCTTTGCTGCTGGCATCAAATGAAACTATGGCTGGTCTAATAGAACCCCATTCAAGACTTCTGTCATATATACACATTATAAACTGTAGATAATTAGCTATCACAGGCCTGAACCAATTACAGAGAAACTTTCCAGAGTTAGTTAATCCCCAGAGATGCAGTAACCAGAAACCATTCAGTCACAGAGCTTATGGCATCCATCAGGCTACTCCAAAATTATGTTCATCAAATGAGCCCTACTAAATGATGAATCTATCCAAATATCCATCATGTGCATGGCCTATCAAATGACGGTTCAATTAGAGAAAATCCTGCTGCACATGCATATTTTTCCAAATTGGAGGAAAGACTAATTGTTCCAATCTTGAATGCTCAGAGGCCTCTATATAGCAAACAATATCTCATTAGTCACTGAATAGAAAGCTGTTTCTCTCTTGCAAATTTCTGAGGTGAAAAGGCTACACCAACCATACTGCCAGTCCAAAACAAGCCTACTAAACAATAGGTTCTGCCTGAAATATATTGCTCTTCATAAACAAAGAAAATCATTAACCAAGACGTTGATTCCGGAAATGAACAGCACTCTATGCTAAGTGAACTGTCAGAGCTTACAAAAGAACTGCTCTCTGTGGGTAAGTTATCCAAGTCCCAAGGAGTCCACAGACTGCACCCAGCTGATCTCTAAAGGTGCAGCCCATGATGACCAGTATGCCTAATACATGGATGTGATGCTTTACAGACTTGGCAAGATCATGGGAATGCCCATGTGTTGTCTCTGCCTTTCCTTGATTGCTGAAAGGCATGCATGTGGCTGTTTTGAATGGACTTGGAGTACACCCCCAGTGGATGACGTCACCATACTGAGACAACAAATGCTATAAAGAAGTTGGGTGTGTCAGTCAAGAGGAGTGAATAGTGCAATTCTAATATACAGAAATACAATGTAAATACTGCCCAATAGGAATTTTAACAAATTAAAAAGCAGCAGCAGAAACAGTACTTACATCATTCTTTAGTGTTATATAGGGATCTTCATCATTTGAAGCAAATGGAGTTAACCCTCCGATTCCTAGCGTAAGATCTGTTGCTGTAATATTAGACAAAAACATTAGATAAACTTATCTTTTACAATTTGCTCAAAAATAAACACGTTTTAATTTTAATAATATTGTTATACTTTTCAGTCACATCATGAAACATACTGAGAATATGAATTTTACTGTGGAAAAGAAAAAATAAATCACACCATAAATTTGCTAGTGCCACTATCATGACATAATGAACAAAGCCTAAGAGTTTTAGAACAGAATCCTCATCAAACAGTTTTGTTTCCAGATTTGATATTGAGGTAGACCAAGAAGGCGGTGGAGAGATAATATACATACAGACCTACAAGCACTTGGAATCAACGACTGGCAAGAGAAGGTCCACCAGAGAGACGAATGGAGACAGATTGTATTTGCAGCAAAGAACCTCAATGGCTCGGAATGCTGAAGAAGAAGAAGAAGAATTGTAAATCTAGGAAAACAAAACAAGAAAGTATAAATAATGCTAACCATGGACATAACATCCAAAGAAAGACATTCATTATGATAGTTTCATTTCTTGTAATAATTTCCCATCTAATTAAAAAGGCTGGAAGCAGTGGTAGTTCAATGGCTTCTTGCCTGCTGGCATGATAGTCATGTGTTCAAATCTCACGTGAGGTAGGGGTTTCTTTTTTATTGCCTTGGGCTTCCAGGTCAACCGAGCCTAAGATGAAATGTCCTGGGAAGTAAATGTGATTTGCAAGAGACTGAACACTTCACCCATTGACTGAGTGTTGACTGGTCTAAAGATATGGAGCATAACGGATAAATGAGAAAACTTTCAAGCTGACAATTTAACAGACTGGAAAATAAATTGGCTTTTAATTCTCAGAATATAACAGGTCTGAACTCTTATGCCCAATACATTGCTAGTCAGGTTACATGAGCCCTCAAAAGGGCTCGCATCTATCGGAATAAGGTTGGGTGTAGAGACCTCCCCACCTGGCATCAGATTATCTACTTGGGGCCTGTGTTGCAAAGAGCTCTGTCATACCTCTCTGGTACTGGAACCCAACAACATATATTAAGTCTAACACCACCCATCTTAAAAGCAGTAACTGCCATAATATTAAGTTTACAGTAAATGACAATTATTATTCTTTCGTTCGCTTGAAATTTGTCTATAACTGCAATGTTGTCTCTTGTATGAATTTAACTATCTTTTTTAGTTCACTCAGTGGTCCATATAGTTTATCTTCTACTGTTGTTTCTTCAGGCCAGAAGGTATGCCTTGATATGTTATATGTAGGGCAGTCTTGAAATATGCGATCTGCTGTCTGCGACGCCAATCCACATGTCTGATTGTCAATCTTGAATTTTGTATACATGTGGTTGCATAATCTATTGTGTAGTAAATGAGATGATAGGGAAAAATAAATATAACCTAACAAATGCTTGTCAAAGCATACAAGGAAAACCTGATAGGGTATAATAAGTTCATGAAGTAAACATATAAGCAATAAAATGAAATACTTAAACATTTCTTCATTATTGTATGAGCAATGAAATGAAATATTTACGCAAATCTTCATTATCATATAAGCAATAAAATGAAGTACTTACGCAAATCTTCGTTATCGTAATCATCTAATCCATATTTTTTGACAATGTCATCCTGATCATTACTTTCATCCGTGTGCTTTCTTTTCACTGTTTGTTTTGTCTTTTTTTTCTTGATACTGGCAGCCATATTCTCTGCCCTCATCACTGCTAATTCAAACTCATCTTCACTGTCCTTGGTGCTTTCTTCCAAATTTCCCGTATTTTCCTCCTCTGACTCATCTGTTTTGTCATCCAGTTCACTGCAACGACAACACCACAGATTAACAAGCTAGCAATTAAAGAGAATGAATGTAAAATGTGGCTGTGCGGGTTGAACACAGGACATATAGACTGGCTGCGATCAGGTTGGTGATGTTACCTCCATGGGCTTTTGGTATTTCATTGTCAACCAACCCCAACCCAAGGCCCAGAGTTGAGAGATATGACCTCTTCACCATCAAAGGTATTAGCTGATGCCGCATCATTGAGAGGTAATTTGACGCCCTATAAGGCAGATGTGGTGAAAGCCCTCTGGAAGCATGTGAATAATGCAGAAGAACAGATAGACTATCATGGACTAGAAAAAATGTGACAGCAAGGGGTGGTCAGAGGATCTGGTAGACAGTCGTCACTGAAAGGTAAAGCAAGATGGACATATAATCAGATTGCAACGGGCACTATTAGTAATGGAACTCTTCGCTGGCTGTTGAAGGTGAGGACTGAGCCTTGAGTGCAATGATATCAGTTCTTAACTCAACTCAACCATTAAAAGGTATGTCAGTCTCCAAGTGACCTCATCAAGAGGTTAGCAAACACTAAAACAGACAAATTACTACCATCAGCTATACCATACAATATCCATCATGTGCCACGCCGGTAAGTGTCGGCGGTTATTATTCACCATTTCACTCGATCACCAAAAGTTAACTCAGGTTTAGAAGAAGCAAAACTCAATTCAAAAGACAATTCCTACAGATATTAAAAGCGATATAAACATGTTAGCTTAACTCAATAACCGGTGGATTACCAAACATGCTGTGGCTGTTTATTTTATTTTCATTCTCCAACCAGAGGTTGTATAACTGCAGATGTCGTTAAATCTTATTTCAAAACGTCTTTTTCTCTTGCAATTAATGGAAAATTTACCACATATTTTAACCCCACTGAACACTAGCAACCCAGCCTGTAAAATTCTATTACTAAACTTCAAAGCAAAAATACACATGGGGACTAAATTTGTTAATAATCGTCCTGTGCAGAATTTCACATACATAACAGCTTTTCAATATTTACCTCTATCATAAGCCAAATGCTGTGTCTATGTTGATGTCATGTATAAATTCTCTTATCACATTTTGACTCCATACCTGTTGTCGTCTTTCTCTTCTCCCAGTATTCCTCTCTCTCTAATTATCTTTTCTGGACTTTCATGTTTTTCTCTATGTCCAAAGTATTTTATTTTTCCCATGTGTGTTGTCTTCCAATCTGTTTCAATACCGAGTTCTTGTTTTTACAGATCTTTGCCCATAAACTTTCAGTGCGCTGATGGCCGTATATGCGGTTCAGCCCCTGCACTGCCATTAAGTTGGCTTCCCATTCAGAAAACTATGGCAAACTACTGAATGTAAAATTGCTTTGAAAATCAACATGGGATTGATAGTAATGTCCTGCAAAGGACATACAACATTTAAAAAAACTAACTAAATACATTTTAGTTTGGTGCTCGCTCACACTGAGCTCAAGTGTAGTTCATACTCACTATTTTATAGTAGTGATGAACTGAATTTTGCGTGTGGGTTAGCTTTCCCTATTAAGTGTCCCTCGCCATCAGGTGAACCTATCCCGACTTCAGAGGTACTTGTAATTAACGTCCCCAAGTCAAGGACGAAAGGTCAACATTTTAGTCCAGCTGTAGGGGGTTGAACCACTTACCTCGGGATTAGCACACCGGTTGTTTAAGAACACGCGTTCTTATCCATTCGGCCATGCGACCCTGCACTATATAAATTAAAGAGTCCAGTAGTAGCAATCTGCTGCGTGGGTAAAGTGTCAGGACCATCATGTATTTGTAGACCAGAGTGCATGTAAGAATAGGTGGTCAGTCTTCCCCTCCTGTAGCAAATGATGAGAGCTGACATTAAACCTTTGGCTGACCCCAATCATGCCACTGTCAACTTAATGTCCTATATGTTTTTCTTCTCTCTTGTAGCAAATGATAGAGAGCTGACATCAAACCTTTGGCTGACTGCACTCAAGCCAATGTCAACTTAATGTCCTATATCCCCCATCCCTCCCCCCCCCCCCCCCTGTAGCAAATGATGAGAGCTGACATCAAACCTGTGGCTGACCGCACTCATGCCACTGTCAACTTAATATCTTATATTTATTTATCAGAATAACCACAATCAACCCGGCTCCCTGGCCAAGGAGTTAGCAGCTTTCTCCATAATCCTGAATACTCTCGTGGTTGACGTGAGTGCACGAGAATTAGAAGTGGTTCGAGTCGCACCAGTGACTTATGAGAGTATGGAGCCAGTCACTCAGAAAGTCGTGGCGTGCTGATGAGCGTAATCTAGCCTAGGAATCAACATACAGCCGAAAGATGCTGGTGTTGACCGCAATATCCTGAAACAGGATGGAAACGCGGGAAAAAAAAACAAACCACAATCAAAATCCAGTTCATCATACTCCGAATCACTGAGTATAAAGTTTAATCTCTTGTTTCCTTGTAGCCTCTTAGAAGGGTCATTTTTAAATTTCAGTTTATATTTTCATCAAGAAAACAAATAAATAAAAATATATTTTGAACACCACCGTTTGAATTTACCTTCCTACTAGCGAGTCATACTGCCTTAACTTATTCACAATTTTTGTGTCCACTATTTCGGCTCACTAGTTTTATTTCATATATACACCCCAAAAAAAAACGTTACTTGAGGTAAAAGGTCTAAATTTGTTTGTAACTGCAGGGAAGGTTAACCCGGTCAACAAATGCCCGCAGAAGTCGGATGTGTCGGCCTAACGGCGCAAGAATGCAGCTCTGCTGTAAACACGCACAACACAATCACATCCGGGAAAAAAGTCAGGATGAACGCAGAAGAAGAAGTTTGTAACTGCATGAAGTTGGAGTCAGTCAGTAACTTATGGTAGTTACTAAGCAAAGAGGGAAAATGGCATTGTAAAATATTTTTAAAAACACTTACTTCTGAGTTTTCTGTATTATCTTCTGAAGCTCTTCTTTGTTCAGTGCAACCTGCAATAAAGTATTCAGTTTGTCTATATCAGTTCATATATATATATATATATATATATATATGAAGAAACAGAGATGTGGTTCCTCAGACGAATGTTGCGAATTCCTTGGACTGCCAAAGTAACTAACAACGAAAGCCTTAAAGAGGCTAACAAAACTAGAACATTATATGCAACAATAAGAAAGAGACAAACAGCTTTTTTTGGTCATGTGATGAGAAGAGAGGTGCTGGAGAACATTGTGACAACTGGAAAGATTGAGGGGAACAGAGGCAGAGCACGAGAAATGATGCTGGATGGATTGCGACTGGCATGGAGGAATATCAACGGTAGAGTTGATCCAGAAAACCAAAGACCGAAATCTGTGGACAGTCATGAACGCCTATGCCAGTCGGCACGGCACTTGATGATATATATATATATATATATATATATATATATATATATATATATATATATATATATATATATATATATATATATATATATATATATATAGAGAGAGAGAGAGAGAGAGAGAGAGAGAGAGAGAGAGAGAGAGAGAGAGAGAGAGAGAGAGAGAGAGAGAGAGAGGCAGAAACATCCAGGTGGCTGTTTTTTAATTCTTTGATGCATGGAAATGTTTAGCTGGTGCCTGGATTTGAAGTTTTAATTTGTTTCTTAGTCCATATTTCCAAAATCAAAAATATGCTGGCTCCTGAGGGAAAGGGAATAACTGGTGAATTACATTCAATTTTGTCTATCTCCGTGTGCCCTAAGGTGCATTGGGCATATGGTGTTAAACCCATACTTGTATAGACCAATCAGCACTAAGTGGGTGAAGTGGTCAAGGTCACACTGGACACTCTTTCTTCACAAGACATTTCCTGGTAACAATGTTAGTCTGGGTTTATGTCAAACATACTGCACTCCATACCCAGCTCACACGTCTATCAGCTCATATATGTATTGCCAAAGAATTGTTTGTTAATCTTGACAATTGAAAAAAAAAAAAAAAAAGACTGTCAGTTGACTTATAAAACTAAAACTACTATAATAATTTACATCTCAGATTATATCCTCAGCAGGATGAAGAATGAACAACTTTGCCATGTTTAAGTGATCAGGAAATCAAAAATATGGTGATCGTGATGTTATATGCTTTAATTAAAAAATCGAAGACAGGAAGCATCTGCTGGAGCTTTTTCCCAGGACATACTGTGTGTTGGGACACGAGCAGGCAGGCAGATTTCCCCTTGTTTGACAAAACCATAAGAATCTAGACTGCCATTTCAATGGTTTTTAAGGGTTGCAATATTTTCAATGTGAGTGCACTATAACAATCACATGTGCAACACTACATGATGACACATAAGGAACTGAACCTTAGAATACTTGGATAGAAATGAAATGCATGCATGTCTCGACCAGAGAGTGTGTAGAAACTTTAATGAGATTATATATTGGGAGCTACTATTCACACAAAATGTGAATAATATGAGCCGCTATACACAAAAATTTGAAGAAGACTATTATTCTCTCTTCTCGTCTGTCTTTATTTAAATTTTTTTGCAAGTTCTTTTTCTTTAAACCTCACAAAGACAATATTTGTCGACAAGAGCACACTCTAAGTACAGTGATATTTTATTTGGCAAATAAAATTCACGTTAAACAAAGACATCTGTTGGATTCATCCGAGACTCGATCACTCCGTCGTTGCCTGGGGGATGCGCGCCCCCGATAGCTTACCGCAGATCCATAGAGAACACTTTATTCAGATGTTTTCTCAGTTCTATATTTTAGTTCCTAAAACAAGCAACTAGAAAGTCGCTTAGAAGCCCTGGAGATGTGGATATACAGACGAATATGTCGTATTTCATGGAAACAAAACAATCAAATGCAGAGGTTCTAGAAAAACTGGGAATGAAGAGAGAGAGAGAGAGAGAGAGAGAGAGAGAGAGAGAGAGAGAGAGAGAGAGAGAGAGAGAGAGAGAGAGAGAGAGAGAGAGAGAGAGAGAGAGAGAGAGAGAGAGAGAGAGAGAGAGTTGACAGAAGGAATAAAGAGGCAAGGAAATATTTCGACCATGTTATTGTTAAAAGATATGATACTCTTATAAAAACTATACTGGAGGGCAAGGTTGAGGGCAAGCGAGCAAGAGGCAGACAACGATATAAGTGGGAAGATAACATCAAGAGATGGATGAACACCAGCCTGACAAAATGTACAGACAAAGCGAAAGACAGACAGTGTTGGAGATCCATTGCAGCCAACCTTCATTGTGGAGACGGCACCTGATTAAAAATTTTAAAAAATTTAAAGAGAAAAAACAATTGCTAGCGGGGAGTTGAACCCCAGTCTCCCGGGCGCCAGGCGGAGATACTAACCACTAAACTACCGAGTACACAATAATAGTTCCACAAACATTAATTATGTAGTAGGCATCACGTGACCAGCCGAATAATCACGTGACCAGCCATAAATTTTTGTGTATAGCGGCTCGTACTAATCACAAAATGTTGTGTATAGTCACTCTGTTTCTTCAAACCTCACAAAGACAATATTTGTCGACAAGGACACACTCTATGTACAGTGATATATATTTTAGTTCCTAAAACAAGCAACTAGAAAGTTGCTTAGAAGCCCTGGAGATGTGGATATACAGACGAATAGGTCGTATTTCAAAACAATCAAATGCAGAGGTTTTAGAAAAACTGGGAATGAAGAGAAGAGTTGATGAAAGAAATAAAGAGACAAATGAAATAGTTTGACCACGTTAAAAGACATGATACTCTTATAAAAACCATACTGAATGGCAAGGTTGAGGGCAAGCGAGCAAGAGGTAGACAATGATACAAGTGGGAAGATAACATCAAGAGATGAACGAACATCAGTTTGACAGAATGTGAGGCAAGAGACAGACAGTGTTGGAGATCCATTGCAGCCAACCTTCATTGTGGAGACGGCACCTAATGGATTGATTAAAAATTGTAAAAAGGAGAAGCTGTACACAAAATTGTGTGTATAGTCCGAGCCACTATACACAACAATTTGTGGCTGGTCACGTGATTATTCGGCACAAAATTTTGTGAATAGTACGAGCCACTATTCACAAAAATTTGAAGAAGACTCTATTATTCTTTCTTCTCGTCTGTCTTTTTTTTTTTTTTGCAAGTTCTTTTTCTTCAAACCTCACAAAGACAATATTTGTCGACAAGGACACACTCTACGTACAGTGATATTTTATTTGGCAAATAAAATTCACGTTAAACAAAGACATCTATTGGATTCATCCGAGACTCGATCACTCCGTCGTTGCCTGGGGGATGCGCCCCCCCGGCAGCTACCGCAGATCCATAGAGAACACTTTATTCAGATGCTTCGAGTTTCTCAGTTCTATATTTTAGTTCCTAAAACAAGCAACTAGAAAATCGCTTTGAAGCCCTGGAGATGTGGATATACAGACAAATATGTCATATTTTATGGAAACAAAACAATCAAATGCAGAGGTTCTAGAAAAACTGGGAATGAAGAGAGAGAGTTGACGGAAAAAATAAAGGAGGCAAGTGAAATATTTTGGCCATGTTATTGTTAAAAGACATGATACTCATAAAAACCATACTGGAGGGCAAGGTTGAGGGCAAGAGGTAGACAACCATACAAGTGGGAAGATAACATCAAGAGATGGATGAACATCAGCCTGACAGAATGTACAGCCAAGGCGAAAGACAGACAGTGTTAGAGATCCATTGCAGCCAACCTTCATTGTGGAGACGGCACCTGATTGATTGACTGATTAAAAATAAAAAATTTTTTAAAAATTGCTAGCGGGGAGTCGAACCCCAGTCTCTCGTGGAGACAGGCGGAGATACTAACCACTACACTACCGAGAACACATTGATAGTTTCGCAAACATTAATAATGTAGCCAAAAGGAAGTAGACATCACGTGACCAGCCGAATAATCACGTGACCAGCCACAAATTTTTGTGTATAGCGGTTCGTACAATTCACAAAATTTTGTGAATAATCACTCCGTTATATATTTGTTTCCCCGGGAAAGTTAACCCGGTCATCAAATTCCCGCAGAAGTCGGATGTGTCGGCCTAACGGCGCAAGAACACAGCTCTGCTGTAAACAGGCACAACGCAATCACGTCTGGAAAAAAAAAACCCGGATGAACGCAGAAGAAGAAGATATATTTGTTTAGCTCTCCTCAGCTATGTGCGTTTCACAATAAATTAATCCAAATTACTTCTTTAGTTTGAAAATTGTACTACCATGCCATATCCATTAATTAATTATTTCATAATAATTTGTAATAATTTTTACTAAATTTGTCTATATATTTTTCGTGTAAAAACAAAGTGTTCAAAAATGTAAAAATTTACTTTCTCTAATATGATGTTTTGCTTTTTCGGTGACTATAATTCTCACCTTATCTGGATTCTGCTTGGCACAGCCCTGTTGAACCCACACAAGGCAGGGAACGATATTTTTCTTGCTCCCACTACTGGCCGACATGTTTTCAATACTTATTTACACGCGGAGCAATTGAGATCAAGAGTAAGTGCCCCCTGGTCACACTAAAAGGTTTGCTATTTCGTTTCGTTATGCACTGTGGAAGCTGCACAAAAGAGATTAAGAACAGAATAGGATGGCCTGCCAAAAGCATCGCACAAAGCACGTACTCCGTAGTTCTGGCGATGACCCCCAGGAGTCTCCTAGAAAAATGCACTCGAGAACCGAAAGACGATGCCGGGAAACGAACTCACAACCTTTGGAGAGCGAGGCATACGGCTTAACCACTTCACCACGGAGACTCCCACAAATTAATAAGGAAAGACTCCTACAAATTAATTAGGAAACACCTAGAATCAACAGAGATATGGTTTCTGAGACGAATGTTGCTACTACCAACGACAGCCTGAAAGAGGCTAACGAAACTAGAGCATTATATTCAACATTGAGAAAGAGACAAACGGCTTTCTTTCGTCATATGGTGAGAAGAGGGGCATTGGAGAACACCGTGACAACTGGAAAAATCGAGGGGAAGAGAGGCAGAGGCAGATGAAGTGAAATGATGCTGGATATCCATCCAGCGGTGGCATGGAGGAATATCATCAGCAGAGTTGATCCAGAACACCAAAGACCGAGATCTGTAGAGAGACATGAATGCCTACGCCAGCTGGCAAGGCACTTTCTGATGATGATGATGGTGAATGATAATGATGATGATGATGATGATGATGATGATGATGATGATGATGATATACTTTGGACGATGTTGGGAACTGAATACTTTGATGGATTTCGGCGTGGACCGCTCAGAAAGCAATGGGGAAAACTACTTAATGTAAAATTGTCTAGAAAATAACAAAACACCAATAAATGTTGGAAATAATATTCAACTAACCTCATACGCAGAAATATAGTGCGGAAACAAAAACACTTAATTTGACTTTGAATAACGAAGACACAAACAATAGATTGCACGATTTATGGCCTGGCATATTTCGCTACAATCTTGTCAGGTACATACTGCAGATATCACACAGCATAAACTAAAGTAATTAGATAAATCCTTCAAGCTTAACTAAGAAATAATATGACTAACAATCTCGACGGATGAATTATACACAAGCGAACATTTTTTTTCTTGCACTCCTTTTTAGCTCACCAACAGCAAACCCATCTTGTCGCTACCACAGAAATATAGTATTGTTACGATTTGGGAGACTTTACATTATAATACAATGAAAAATAATCAGCCATTTTAAGAATATTGAGAATATGTGGCTAGACAAATATCTCCCATAACATCTTTTAGTTATAATAGTTCTGAGCTCTGATTCAAGAGGAATTCAAATAAAAGCAGCCGCTATTCAGACTGAATCTTTGCATTAATTCTCGTTACTTTTGATGCAGGGGCTGAGTGGTCTCGAGGTATGGTGTTCGCCTCGAATGCTGGAGGTCCCGGGTTCAGGCCCCGGTCAGGCCCCGGTCAGGCCCCGGTGAGGACCGGGATTTATTTAAAAAGTCCACCTGGACTTCCAGTAATAAAATTTCCCCTGGTCTCTGGGTAGTGAGATCGGACGCCCGTGTGTATTGTTGCGCACGTAAACAATCCCTTGGCAGTTGAAGAAACAATCCCTTGGCAGTTGGAGATCGAAAAGAGTAGCATAACGGCGCTGCCCGGGCAAAATTTCGAGTTAAAAATCTACCCAAAGTATTTCAGAATCCTCGCCGATGCAACGGAGTTCGTGCATTGAGCTGAGTTTCCTCAGACTCAGGTTTGAGTTAGGAGGAAAACGGAGCACTTATGGGTTAAACCGTGTGCCATGATGTTGATCCAACGACTAAAACTAAACTTTCGATGCATATACTTCAGTATCGTGTGCTATTCCGGAAACCCTCATAACTTAAAGAAGCCCCCGAAAGGTATTGTCTAAACACTGGTTTCCTCGTGTACATGATACACTCTGACGGCCTACAGCAGCATCTGTCCACATTACTCATTAAATGCCGACTGGTCTATGCAAATATGGAACTAGAACCAAATGCACATTTAATTGTTGAATTGAAATGAGTTAAGAACCGACATGACTGGACCCAGGGCATTCCCATACATGCTCTGTTCCCTCTTTCAACAGCCAGTGGAGAGTCAATTATACTGCTCATCGTTCCAGCTGCCATCTGATGTAAAGTTCTCCTGGTCTTCCCTCTTAGTTTTGAGATTTGTTCAGAACCTCTGCCAACCCCACGCCATATCATTCTCTCCACATACGGGTTCTCAGTCTGTTCCCCCACTTTCTCCACCTGGTCGGTCCCACAGGCGCCCGACCATCTCTCCCTTGTCCATAGGTAATCTACAACCGAGAGGTGCATTCCCTACCAGCCTATCAGCCTGTTCATTCTCTTGCACTGCCGCATGACCAGGGCAGAAAATCAAATCAATTCTCACAATCTGTAACCTCTGAAGCGAGGCAAGACATTCTACACGAAATATTCGTTTTTCCACCTTACTAAGCATACTCCGTGAGTCCGCAATGAATAAAGTGTCTCCCTCAACCATCGGAAAGCTGCTGTTACTGTTTCCACTCCCATTCTCATGCTGGAGGTCGTAGTCTCATATGCCAGACTCTCCTTTTTCAAGCATCGTCCATTAGCCATCGCAATGAATCCCTAGCCACTGCGTCTATGTCTCACCACTGACCCAACCGTATAGTTCACTATATCACCTTGATGTGTGTTGCCCTGGATCAGTTGTTACACCCCAAACTCTGTGCGGCCTGCTGCCCATTGTCTGCACTCACGACACAATGTTATTATTACATTGTGCCAGTCCGACGTGTCTTCCAGTACTTGAACCCACTCTTTTTCACGCTTAATGGTCTCTATACCATACACCTGACGTAGATATACATTTTGCCGGTGCCACCCAGGACCTGCTTTATCTTCGTCTATAAACCTTGACCATATCCATGGCTTCATGCAAAGAGGGGGGGGGGGGATGTGGTCCCTATCTGCTGCAACTCTCAAGTACCATTTGGCTTGAAGGACCCCATGTATGTCCGCCATTGTTGGTAGCGCCAGGATATGTCTCATGCATATAATTTGTGTGACCTTCGTGCACTCCAGGATCACCCGCAGTGCGTGAAGAAGACAGGAGGATGATATAATTAATAAATGCAGTGCGGACTCTGTTGGTAGATACTGGCGAAACTTTGGCCTTATTCCGATTACACGAACTAGCGCTGAAGCAGGTCAGGCGCTTTAATGTCGCCTTCGAGAGAAAGAGGGAAGATACCGTTAGTTCATATCCTACTACTTATGGGAATAGTGCGCAGAACCAGTTTGGCATCGCTTATTGCATCGGAGACTGAACACGCAGGGGGATGTCCAGCGTGCAACGATGTAATTCGACATACCATAATTTGAAGAAGAAGTAAAATTAACTACCAATTAACCGATTGTACAATACAGACTTGGCAATTTATAAAGTATAGACGTATACTGGCCAATCATAAATCAGACTATACTATCTGAATCTGTGAAAGTTGAACTTTATGGCGTTGTTTTAAAATAGACTTGAGCTATTCATCGATGGCAAGGCGTTGAAGGAGTTACCACATAACAGAGTTAAGGCACTTTGGCAGTTCATGTTCACAGATACAACATGAATTTTCTTATGGTGATTTTCACCGTCTGCATATTTTACACGGGTAAGAATTTAAATCGTAACCCTTATCTGTATATATCCCTAGTTAATCAAAACAAAATTAGTTGCGTGTCATTTACAGGATGTTGCAGTCAACACCAGCATGTTTTGACTGTGATTCAGTATTTCCCATTGCTTTCTGAACGACCGGCAGTCATACTGTTGTATCCCCGGAAGGTTAACCCGGCCAACAAACGCCCGCAGAAGTCGGATGTGTCGGCCTAAAGGCGCAGTATCGCAATTCTGCTTTAAACAGGCACAACGCAATCACATCCACACAACAACAAAAAAAGACTCCGGATGAACGCAGCAGCAGCAGAAGAAGACGATACCGTTGTATGAAAACCAACGCAAAGCGGTCTGCTTCCAAATCGCTTGCAGCTATGTCTCGAACGCGATATGCAGTATTTCACAGAGCCGGTTGTGATTTACTAAGTGAGTGAGTGGCACCTTGCAGTCTTGACAGACCAAAGTATGTGAGTTGGAATGTGGCCAATATTCCATCACAATGTCTGGGCAGAGCTTCAGAGGAACATGTGGTGCCCAAACGACATGTTCCCTCGCTCTCGGCCTAATCTTGTGTTTTCCAGAGGAATGGGTAACCAATACGTCTGGCACAAGGTAGGCTGCAGACGCTGGCGGCTCAGCGTCAAACCTTCGAGACCTCGCCTCCACGAACAGGTGGCGAGTGATGGCCAGAAAAACGGCAGTGGAGATGTGGTTTTCTAGACGAATGTTGATAATATCCTGGACAGAAGAAAACAAACACTGAGGTATAGAACTGACAGGTGAAAGTGTTAGATGATCACTCGTCAATACCACAAGGAACAGACAAAGGAGATGTATGCGGTATGTCAACGGAAGAGGTGGCACAGACAGATTAGCCTTATGTGGGAAAATGCTACACAAAAGATGCAGTGAAACATGTATGTGGAAGGCTGAAGCAGTCGGCCCAGAGTTAATTATGTACACAACACAAACTTAATCAACAAATCAAATAGCAGAGTCCCCTCTGCTGTGTGTCCACCGTGACGAGGTAGAGGGGCTTGTGCGTCCCAATGACCCCAAGAGCTATGCCGACGGTAGCACAGCTACTGGTAGGGCCACCCATGTCGGACAGGTCAAGGGAGAGGGACCAGACGAAGAGACACACAAACCTGCTGCCTTGTAGGTAGACTGGGGACAGTCAAAGGCTAGGGAAAGCACCCCAAATACATGCTTGTCGAAATCGGATGTACTGAGCCACAGGCTTGACAAAGCAGTGCAACGTGAAACCTGCTGCCTTGTAGGTAGACTGGGGACAGTCAAAGGCTAGGGAAAGCATCCCGATAAATGCTTGTCGAAATCGGATGTACTGAGCCACAGGCTTGACAAAGCAGTGCAAACGTAACTTAATTCATGATGTCACAAATCAAAATTAATCGATATGGTGCTAATCCTGTGAAGTCCCATCAGGCGGTGATAGTGCCGGGCCCCTGCCTCGAGGGGGTCCACCCATGACTACTGGTGGTCACCTTCCCCTGTGCTGTGGAGTCAAGGCACAGAGGAGTAGGTTAAGAGCTATTGACCAAATACCCCGGACACTCAACATACTACAGTGGAATGCCGAAGGAGTTTACAAGAAGAAAGACTCCCTAACACAGCGTCTTCATAAAGATAGAATAGATGTGGCATGCATTCAAGAGACACACCTCAACGCCAATCACAAATTCTCAGTCAGAGGATATCAGGCCACACGTTTCGACCGCGAAGGACACAAAGGAGGAGTTCTAATACTTACACGAAATACAATACCTTGCAGCGAAGTATCTGTGATCTCTGACAACCAAACGGAAATTATAGGTGTTGATATAATGATAAAGGACGTGAAAATAAGAATCTACAATCTGTATAGCCCAGCAGATAAGGACCTTACACTCTCAAACATGAAAATAACTGACACAAACTGCATTATTGTCGGAGACTTTAATAGCCGTTCAGAAAGATGGGGATACCCAGATACTGACAAAAGAGGAGATGAATTGGAGGACTGGGAAATAGACTCAAATCTCCATCTACTCAACAAAGCGGATGACACACCGAGCTTCTACTCCAGAAGATGGCTTACCACTTCTACTCCAGACTTAGCTTTCTGCACAGGAGACATCCTCCACAAAATCGATCGCCATGTGCTGGACCAATTGGCAGGTAGTGACCACAGACCAATCAAGCTTGAAATGAATATGGAGTATGTTCCACAGGAGCAAAAGCCCTTGCCCCGCTGGAATTACAAACGAGCAGATTGGGACAGATTTGCCATACTAACAGACAAATATTGTGAAAACATAAATACACGATATGGCAACATAAAGCAAATGGTGGAAAGTCTAAACAGAGCGATAATACAGGCAGCCACTGAGTCCATTCCAAGAGGAGCGAGGAAAAATTACAAACCATACTGGACTGAAGAACTACAAAGTTTGGAGGACAAAGTTGAAGATGCCAGGAAGACAGCAGAGAGAGAACAAACAATTGAAGCAAACATCTCTCTCAAAGCCATCTCAGCAAAATATAAAAGAACAGTAAATCAAACAACAAGAGATTGTTGGAGGGAAAAAACAGAAAACCTGAATTTTGACAGGGATGGAAACAAACTATGGAAACTAGTGAAAGCCATGAACAATGAAGGACCTAGAAACAAACAAATAACAATTAAACAAGGAAATGCCTTGCTTACAGGCAAAAAGGCTGCAAATGCACAAATGGAACACTATGCAAATGCAAACCACATTGATATTACAACCGAACAGAAGAAAGCAATCAAAGACAAACAGATACATCATAGAAATACAGAGACAGCAGCAGAATATATGATGGCAAATCTAACAATGGAAGAAATGGAACAGGCAATGAATACCCTAAAAAAGAAGAAATCACCAGGAAAGGATGGAATCACAAATGAAATGCTAATAGGACTAGGGACAAAGGCAAAAAAGAAACTACTAGCAGTCCTAAATTACAGCTGGAAGAGGGGAATAGTCCCACAGGCATGGAAGGAAGCTATACTAATACCAGTCCCAAAGAAAGAAAAAGACCTGGAAGAACCAATGGCTATCGACCTATCAGTCTACTTAGCTGTGTAGGAAAATTAATGGAACGCATTATCAATGGCAGGCTAACATGGCATCTGGAAGAAAACAAACTCTTAACACCACACCAAGCAGGATTCAGAAAGTACAGATCCACTGAAGATCAAATAACCTATATAGCTCAGGAAATAGAGGATGCCTTCCAAGAGAAAACACACACACTAGCGGTCTGGATAGATTTAGAAAAAGCATTTGATAAAGTATGGAAGGAAGGACTGAAAGTAAAACTGCAAAAATGCATGTTTGTGGGAAAATGTACAAATGGATCAGCCACTACCTTGAGAACAGAACTGCCAGGACAAAAGTACAAGGACAAACCAGCAAAATGATGCTGTTGGAGCAAGGTGTCCCCCAAGGAGGAGCTCTTTCACCAACATTATTCCTAGCATATATAAACGACATCACGGAAAATTTTCCAGCCAGAGTACACACATCATCCTTTGCAGATAACCTAGCCATATGGACATCTGAAGAATATATTAGTACAGCTAACAGCAGAATACAGCAAGCCCTATTAGCACTAGAGGACTGGTCAAAATCATGGCTAGTGAAGATAAGTGAGGAGAAAACAACATGCACAGTGTTCTCCCTCTCAAATAAAACTCAGCAACCTAAGCTGGTATTGAATGGAAAAATATTGCGCCATGAAGAAAATCCAAACTATCTCGGAGTCACCTTTGATCGTCGCCTGACATGGAAAACACAGGTTGAGAAAAATCGAACAAGAGCAAGGCAAAGAATGGCAATCATGAAAAAGCTTGCTGGTACAACATGGGGAGCAGATGAGAAAGTTCTCAAGAAGCTATATACTGGACGGGTGAGGCCAGTACTGGAATATGGCATTGCATCTTGGGCAACAGCAGCTAAGTCAAACTTTAACAAAATAAGTAGAGTCCAAAACCAAGGAATGCGAATCATAACTGGAAGCCTGAAGACAACGCCTATTAATGAACTAGAAAAGATCACTTGTTTACAACCAATGCAGGATAGAAGAGATAGCAGAGCCCAGCAACAAGCAGAAAAATTTAGAAGATTGACAGACCACCCTATGTACAACAGATTTAATGGTTTTGGAAAGGGAAGACTGAAGCGTAGCAACTTTGTAGAAACTGCAAAACGAAGGATTAGGGCAGATCCTATACTTAACATATCAACAGTCAAGCCCATACACAATGCACACAAGTTCCCAGCTTGGAGACAGCAGCAACTGCCTGAGATGATAGAAAACATTCCTGGTATTGAGAAAAAGAACACTCAGCATGAAACCGAAAGAAGAGAAATAACCCTAAACTACATAAAAGAACATTACCCAAGCAGGAATTGGACCCATGCATATACAGATGGATCAGCCAAAAATTCAATAGAGAATGGAGGAGGAGGAATTCTCCTAAATTTAAAAAATGGAGTGAAAAAAAACACATTCAATGGCAACTGGAAAATTTTCAAGTAACTTCAAAGCGGAGGTAGAGGCTTTGAAAACTGCAGCAGAAATGCTCCTGATGGAGGAAAATAAAGAGAAGCAAATAGCTATCTTCACAGATGCAAAGTCAGCTGTCTCAATACTCAAGAGCAATAACAGCACAGAACTAACTGACCTAAGAGCAGCACTCCATGGTCTATGCCAGAAATCCAAAAAAGTTGTAATACAGTGGATCCCATCACATTGCAGTATACCTGGAAACGAAGAGGCTGACAGACTGGCAAAAGAGGGCGGACGACTACCACAGCCTGACATAGACATAACCTATAATGAGGCAAAGAGGTTGATAAAAAGCACTTATAGAACCAAATGGGAATCTGAGCATCCAGGCCATCAGAAGGATGATGCATATTACAAACTCGACCGAAGAGAACAAGTAGCAATCTTCAGACTCCGCACAGGACATAACAGGCTGAAATACCACTTGTTCAATAAACTAAAGATAGGAGATACCGATGAATGTAATTGTAGAACTGGAAAAATGACAGCAAAACATTTGCTGCAGGATTGCCCAACGTATGCAGAACAGAGAAAGATATTTTGGCCCACACCTGCTTCATTTGAGGACAAGCTCTATGGAGATATCAACAAGCTCAAGTTGACCGCAGCTTACTTTAACTACATACAGGTTGACATTTAAAGGTGCATGAAGACCCAGAGGCATGAAATGGAATATTGCTTGGATAGCAAATCCATTATGTGGAAAGTCCAAATCGAAAGCTCGCTGTGTGGGCTTCATAAAAGGTGGAAAAGTGTCCTAGTGGCACGAAATGGAATATTGCTTGGATAGCAAATCCATTACGTGGAAAGTCCGAATCAAAAGCCCATTGTGTGGGCTTCATAAAAGGTGGAAAAGTGTCCTAGTGGCATGAAATGGAATATTGCTTGGATAGCAAATCCATTACGTGGAAAGTCCGTATCTAAAGCCCACTGTGTGGACTTCATAAAAGGTGGAAAAGTGTCCTAGTGGCACGAAATGGAATATTGCTTGGATAGCAAATCCATTACATGGAAAGTCCGAATCGAAAGCTCACTGTGTGGATGTCATCTGCAGACTGCATACTTCTGGTTTCCGGAAGAACAGCCTATGGTGAACGGAAGGCCCAATATACGGAAGTGAGGCTAAGCAGCCATGTGCAGGACGTGACGATTCCTTGGGTGAGCCCAGTACCAGAGCGCTATGTATCGGCTCTGCAATTATGGAAGCCTCCTTGGATGGCGGGGAATGCCCATGGTCTGCCCCTGCCTTCCCTTGAGGGCTGACCAGGATCTTTGGCTGTTCTATATGGACCAGCTGGGATGGGGGATAACACCACAACAGTGAGAGTCAAACGTCCTAAGAAACCCCCGGGAAGGTTAGCCCGGTCAACAAATGCCCGCAGAAGTCGGATGTGTCGGCCTAACGGCGCAAGAACGCAGCTCTGCTGTAAACAGGCACAACGCAATCACATCCAAAAAAAAACTCCGGATGAACGAAGAAGAAGAAGAAGAAATAGCAGAGTAAGATTGGAGTGCCGTAGTTGTTGAAGTCTGCTCCAGATCATGCACCCGAAGGTGGAGAAGAAGAAGAGGAGCCGACGTAAAATGTGGATAGTACCGTCGCTTACAGGCGTAGTCACGGTGAAATGATTCTTGTATGTACACACACACACACACACACACACACACACACACACACACACACACACACACACACACACACAAACACACACAAACACACACAAACACACAAATAGCACACACATTTACATCTATATCTATAAAATTTGATGTCTGTATGTATGTATGGATGTATGTGGATCCGTCCTTTATGCGTTCGCGAACGGTCCATCCGATTGAGATGAAATTTTCTACACGTTTTCCTTTCATTCCTGTGCAACCAACTGTCATAGTTTTATCTATCAGCTATCAGCTATTACCTTCCTAAAACTTAATTTTGTAATTACATGACTGAACATAAGAAAATATAAAAAAATATAAAAAAGGGATATAACTTTTAGTAGCATTGTTATATCTTAAGTTAAGTCCCCTGGCTATAGATATCTATATGAATTAAATGAGATGCTCCCCACCAGGGACTGGGTGCAGCCGGGCCAGGTCAGACAGACAGTTCGAGCCGAACATACATACATACATAGACAGACAGACAGACAGACAGAGAGATAGATAGATAGATAGATAGATAGATAGATAGATAGATAGATAGATAGATAGATAGATAGATCGGGAGCGGGAGCTTATATGACTACTTATATGAATTAAATGAGATGCTCCCCACCAGGGCCTGGGCGAAGTCGCGCAGAGTCGGGCAGACAGACAGACAAACAGACAGATAGTCGGGAACGGGAGCTTATATGACTACTTATATGAATTAAATGAGATGCTGCCCATCAGGGTATGGGCGAAGCCGGGCCGGGTCAGACAGACAGACAGATAGACAGACAGACAGACAGACAGACAGACAGACAGACAGACAAGCAGACAGACAGACAGACAGATAGATAGATAGATAGATAGATAGATAGATAGATAGATAGATAGATAGATAGATAGATAGATAGATAGATAGATCCCCGCCAGAGCCTGGGCGAAGCCGGGCCGGGCAGCTAGTCTATATATATAAAAGAGACTGTATGTATGTCCATTCTTTATGCATTCGCGAACGGTCCATCCGATTGAGATGAAATTTTCTACACGTCTTCTTTTCATTCCTGTGCAACTTTCTGTCATAGATTTTTTTAGTTTTTTTCGGCTACTTACTTACTAAAATTTAATATTTCATTTTTCATTATAATTTCTATATAACAAGGGGACTTAACTCTAGAAAAGTTATTTCAAGGGGCATAACTTTTAATAACATTGCTATATACTTTATAGTCGTATTGTTGCATGGTTTTCAAAGATTTATAAACTCTTTGTCTATAGTTATTTACCGGCATATGAGTTATAATAAATAATGATATAATCTTTAAGGCATTTTCAAAATTTTCATAAAAATAATGCATAATGCATAACATTGTAGCTCATCTTTTTATGCTTAAAGAAGTTATCTACAGTACAGTCATGTAGGTGATTAAAAACAGTTTTCATTAAAAATAACTGATGGTGTGTGGAAGGACATTCTTTTAAGTAACATTTTGTTGTTGTTGTATGAATTTAATGAGACGCTCCCCGCCAGGAGCTGGGCGAAGCCACGCCGGGTCAGATAGATAGACAAACCCACCTTTTCGCTGCAGTTATCTACAGGCATATGCGTTATAATCCTCCTCCTCCTCTCCCCTCCTCCTCCTCCTACCCTCTTCCCATTCCCCATCCCCTTCCTCCCTCTCCCTCCTCTTCCTCCTCCATCCTCCTCCTCCCTCTCCTGCTCCGTCCTCCTCCTCCCTCTTCCTCCTCCTCCTACCTCCTCGCCCTCCTCCCTCCTCCTAATCACTCCTCTTCCTTCCTCCCCCTTCTCCTCCTCTCTCCTCCCTCCTCTTCCCTCCTCCTCCTCATCCCTCTACCTCCCCCTCCCTCCTCCTCCTCCCTCCTCCTTCCTCTTCCCTCCTCCTCCCTCCTCCTCTTCCCTCCTCCTCCCTCTTCCTCCCTCCTCCTCCTCTTCTCCTCCCTCCTCCTCCCTCTTCCTCCTCCACCTCCTCTCCTCCTCGTCCTCCCCCTCCTCCTCCCTCCTCCTTCCTCATCGTCCTCCTTCTTCCCCCTCCTCCTCCCTCCTCTTCCTCCTCCCTCCTTCTCCTCCTCCCTCCTCCTCTTCCCTCCTCCTCCTCCCCTCCTCCTCCCTCCTCCTCCTCCCCCTCCTCCTCCCTCCTCCTCCCCCTCTTCCTCTTCCTCCTCCTCCCTCCACCTCCCCCTCCTCCTCCCTCTTCCTCCCTCCTCCTCCTCCCCTCCTCCCTCCTCCTCCCTCCTCCTCCTTTTCTTCCTCCTCCCTCCTCTTCCATCCTTCTCCCTCCTCCTCTTCCCCTCCTCCTCCCTCCTCCACCTCCCTCTTCCTCCTTCGCCTCCTTTTTCTTTTACTGATGCTGCTGCTGTCGCCGCTCCTTTTACCCAATTAAATGAGATGCTCCCCACTTTGGGAACGGGAATGGGAGCTGGGGCCGAATATGAATTAAATGAGATGGTCCCCGCTTTGGGAACGGGAACGGGAGCAAGGGCTGAATATGAATTAAATTAGATGTTCCCTGCCAGTGGCAAGGCGATGTCGGGCCGCGTCATCTTTGTTGGGAACGGGAACGGGAGCAAGGGCCGAATATGAATTAAATGAGATGCTCCCCGCTTTGGGAACGGGAACGGAAGCAGGGGCGAATATGAATTAAATGAGATGCTCCCTGCCAGGGACTGGGCGAAGCCGGGACGGGTCTGCTAGTATATATATATATATATATATATATATATATATATATATATATATATATATATATATATATATATATATATATATCAGGCGCGGTCTCTATAATGAAGGTTGGCTATAATATATCTCCAACACTGTCTGTCACTCTGCCTGACTGTACATTCTGTCAGATTGATGTTTGTCTATCTCTTCATGTTATCTTCCCACTTATATCGCTGTCTACCTCTTGCTCGTTTGCCCTCAACCCTTCCCTACAGTATGGTTTTTATAAGAGTATTGTCTTTTAACGTGGCAGAAATATTTCACTTGCCTCTTTTTTTATTTCTTTCATGAACTCTCTTTTCAGTCCCAGTGTTTCTAGAACCTCTCTATTTGATTGCTTTTATTTCCATGAAATACGACATACTCGACTGTATATTCACATCTCTCTCTCTCTCTCTCTCTCTCTCTCTCTCTCTCTCTCTCTCTCTCTCTCTCTCTCTCTCTCTCTCTCTCTCTCTCTCTCTCTCTCTATATATATATATATATATATATATATATATATATATATATATATATATATATATGCTTTAACACGAAGCCACTTCGTTAGATAAATAAAACTAAATACACCAGGGGCCTGGATTAGATAGATATATTTGATACGAACAACGTAGTTGTGTTTGTGTTACCAAGCACAATTCATGCAAGATGCACTGTTATAAACTGTGATGCACTTTTCTTTCAGTGCACACCGAAGAAGATGGTGGAGACAGCAAGCTCGATCAATTAACAGAGGTAATGTGTTGTTAATAATCATCCTGAACGCAGTATGCTAGTGACTAGTAATGATTATAAACTTTGTATTTGTTAGCAGACGATCTTTGTGCAACCTGCCATTTGCTAATGGTACTGGTATTATTATTATTATTATTATTATTATTATTATTATTATTATTATTATTATTATATTATTATTATTATTATTATTATTATTATTATTATTATTATTATTATTATTATTATTATTATTACTACTACTACTACTACTATTATTATAATAATTTTCAAGAATTATGGAGGAAATTGAAAGAAAAACGTAACTCAGTGTAACAACAAGCGACCAACAACAGCTAAATTACGAAACAGAAAGGAGATATTCGAGACTTGGAATTTTACTGGTCTAGGAAATAAGTAACAAGCTCTCTTAGAGTGTATGAAAACAAAAAATCAAATATACAAATATTAGGAGTCGCAGATATTAGGAAAAAGGGGCAGAACACAAAACGAACACGTGAACGTTACGGTCTTATATGGAGTGGCGTCGATCAGCGTGCTACAGCTAAACATGGAGTAGGTTTTTTGTTACATCCAGAAAAAACGAAAGCCATTATCAATACTAAATTTAAATCGGAAAGAATAATACTAGTATAGATTAAAGAAGGAAACAGAACAAAAACTTTTATACAGACATACGTCCCATGTAAAGACACTTACATCGATGAAGACAAAGACGAGTATTTTGATAAACTTGCAGACACGTTAAATAATGTCAGGGAAACATATGAACTTATTGTTACAGGTGATTTTAATGGAGGAATAGGCACACGAAGAACACCGTGGAATGAATGCATGGGGCCATTCAGCGACACAGAGACTGAATGTAATAGCAATGGTCAACATCTACTCAACATATGCTCTGAACACGGACTAATAATAGCAAATAGTTTTTTTCCATCATCGTCGTAGCCACACCAAAACCTGGTACCAATGACATAGATCAAGCATCTCAAATTGACTTTATTCTACTTAGGAAATCAGACAGAAAACTACTATTGGATTCAAGAGCACTCCCAAATGCAGACGTTGATACTGATCACAAACCAGTCATAATAAAAAAAGATTTCAACATACAGAAAATAAGAAACAAAATGATAACAACACATGTCAACAATTATGGGAGACGTTAGGAAAATACAGTTAAAGACGAATTCAACCCAGAAATAAAAAAATAAATATTAAAAAAAAAATACACAAGAACATCCGTGATGAATACTCAAGCATAGATAAGGAATGGACAATTTTCAAGGCTGCCATGCTCGACACGCTGGAAAATAAATGTGGAACAAAGAAAGTAGGGCAGGACAAAAGATTAAGAACAGCTTGGTGGAACAATGAAGTTAAAGATAGCATATTCAAAAAGAAGGTCGCGTTCAAAAAATGGATCACAACTAAATCTGAACAAGAATTTGTTACTTATAGAATAGCACGACGAGAGGCCAAACGAACAATTAGAGCTTCTAAAGATGAAACCTGGAGAATATACAGTGAACAGATGGCGATCCTTAGCAATGACTACGCAAGATAATTTTATAAACGTATCAGTACAATGAGAAACAGAGATGCATGCTACAACCCAACCACCATCATAAACAGCAAACAAGGTATACCAATATTTAATCCACAACAAAGACTAGCAAGGTGGGCAGAATACTTTCAAGAACTACTTAATCCCACATATAATGAAATAGAAAACCTAACTTTTGTGCATAAAAGCCATGGACAACAAGAACCAAATTTCATCCCTGCAGAAGTCAAAGCAGTTATACAGAAAAGTCCTAAAACTAAATCACCGGGTCCAGATGGATTAACCACAGAAGCTATTCAGGCCTGTGGGGAAACATGAGTTAAATGGCTAACAAGACTTTGTAATATAGCATGGGAAGAAAGAAAAGTCCCAGATGATTGGCAGCAGGCAATAATAGTACCAATATTGCAAAAGAAAGGCAATATGAGAGAGTGCGAAACATACAGAGGTGTATCACTCCTGAGCCATATAGGGAACATGTACGCAAAACTATTGGAACAAAGAGCTAGACCCATAGTTGAACAATAGTTAAGCAAAGTACAATTCGGTTTTCGGAAAGGTAAAAGTTGCACTGATGCACTATTTACACTTAGACAAATATGTGAAACAAAACTATCGAATATAGTGGCCAGCAGAATATTGTGTTTGTATATCAGGAAAAGACTTTCGATAGAGTAGACAGGAGTAGTTATATAGGTTGTATACTCACCCCCCCCCCCACCCCACCCACCCCCAATCGGAGGTTATACTAAGAACAAAGTTGGAGGATCGGGAGGATCGGCCTGTTTTAGTAAGCGCAAAGAAGGAGGTGCTGAGGGATTAACTCGTGAATAAATAAAATAATCGAGTATTTTTCGCAATATTACACCCCCATTTAAAATTTTATTTTCCCAATTAAACGAAAAGTTAAAAACGTAAAGATGGCCGGTAGTACGGGTTGTAGTGGGTATAACTTGGTGAAATTCGTTGGTATAGGGTGGGTGAGTGGTGAGGTTGCTAGATAAGTGCTTCCGAACACTATCATCAGACGGGTTACAGAGCTTCAAATGAAAACCTTAAAAAAGTAAAGATGTCCGGTATTATTGGGTGTGGTGGGTATGGGTTAAGTATCATTCGTTGTTAAGACGATAGGTAGTGTCCGGCTTGTCCGTCCGCGTCACCGTGGCCACAACCCATCCATTGAGTAGTAACCACCACGGTATTTCACCGTTGTAACTACAAGTAACTAAACTTAACACAACATAGACCGACAAGAGGCAGACTCCAGCTATTACCATATCAATAATATGCAAGCCTGTACATGACTAATTCCTTAATCCAGGTTATTATCACCATTGCTATATATGGGTCGGGGTATTAATAATAGTGTCATAATTACATGCATGGGATTATGCCATATGTCGACTAATCTGAGGGGGGGGGAGGAGAGATTAACACTGTCGTTCGGGTAATTAATAACACGCGCCATAAGGGTGCCTAAAATATTATGCGGCTTATCCCGGGGGATTAACTCCGTTGTTATAAATGCCGGATAGGCTTTAAGGGCTTAACACGCTTGTGGCTTGAAAAAGGATGGTGTACTATGTTATTGGGGGTGTATATAGACTGGCCAATATGTCAAGCTGATACATGTCACCCCTGTCAGCTCATTGTATCTGTGTTGTGACTTGGTCTCCTATTACACACGGATGTGAAAATAAGAAAAAAAATAGGTCATACCAAATCAATAGGCATGCCTCTATATATCTGTATTGCGAGCTAGTCTAGAGGGTGAATTAGGAAAGTATCGTGTATTTGTGTATACTCATTTGCCACGGCGTATAGATATGTGTAGTATTATTGGGGCATGATTGATATGTATACATTTGCAGAGTGTGGTGCCTGAAATACCTGGTATGGGCTATGTGTCTGTTATGCTGTATGTTTTGTTCTATTGCCATGTCTTATTGGGGGGAGTTTCAGGTGTCTGTCTATTGCATTTTTAAAATGATGTCTCAGACGCCACTGGTATTGGATGCTTTTCAACTTGTCTGCTCACTGTCCTCGGTTCACATTCATACAAAAGTACAAGTTCTATGTAGTACTTAAACACTCTATTTTCTCATTACAATTAGTCAGTATGTTTTCCAGCTTACCAAAGACGATCTTCATCATAGCGATTCTTGTTATAACTTTTTAAAGCCACATCTCATCAGACATTGCTGTTTTTTCTTTGTTCAACAATTTTCTTTCCTGCTTGTAGTCTCTTAGCTACTAATTCCCCATTTCAAACTCCACGTCACTACTCTTATGAATTATCTCACAAGACAGGCACATATTACCACAATGTATACAAAAAGAAGCAATACGCATAGACACAATATATAAATATAGTACTAAATAGGCAGTAGTTTTAAAAAGTCCATTACATTATTACAAGTTAACTTACATAACAAAGTAAATATAGTGATATGAATAAAGATTTGGTTCAAATCTGCTAAGGGACATCAAGTGTGTGAAGTTATGTCTGCAACAAACAGAAATGTGGGTGTGCGTTGATGTGTGTGTGTGTGTGTGCGTGCGTGTGTGCGTGTGTGTTAGAGAGAGAGAGAGAGAGAGAGAGAGAGAGAGAGAGAGAGAGAGAGAGAGAGAGAGAGAGAGAGAGAGAGAGAGAGAGAGGGTAATAACTACGATGTTTGTCTTACACTTTGTATCTGACCTGTTTTTTGTGTCATTACACTACTTCGTTCACTTTTGGCTTACAACGAATCAGGGTGTTAGTCTTAGAAGTGGTCCACATTTTATGTTAGACAAGCACTGATTGGCTGGCAACTATACGGAAGGACCCGCCTTCTTTATTCTTAGTTTATCCTGCGATTTGGTGTGGGGGTGGGGTTGGGGGTGGATACGCAACTTATATAACTACTGACAGATACAGATTATGGACCATCCTTGAAGTCTATGGAATACAAGGACAATTGTTTGAAAACATCATAGCCATGTACCACTCGAGCCGAAGTGCAATAAGAACACAAGAAGGTATAACAAATATGTTCACTATCAATACTGGAGTGAGACAGGGATATGTGCTCTCACTGCTATTTAATATCTACATGGACAGAATATCCAAAGAAGCAAGCCTTGGCAGAACAGATTCAGAAAATTTTGAACTCTTTACTCCAGATGAAACAACTGAATCACAGGAAATGAACTTCTATTTGTAGGCGATCAGCGCCTGTTTTACAGCGATGAGCGCAGACTACAAAATCATATTAATAATCTGAGTTCAACATGCAGCAGATACAATATGAGTATAAACACAGCCACAACTGAAGTAATGCAAGTTAGCAGATCGCCTGGCCCACTAAGTATACAGATAAATAGCACAACTCTGAAACAAGTTAAAGAATTCAAATATCTTGGAAGTATGATCACAGAAGATGGCACATTGGACAGAGAAATCAAAATCAGATGTCAAAAAGCTAGTGCACTTACATATCAACTACCACCCTTACTGAAACATCCAAATATATCCATGTCCGCAAAACGACAGATAATAAACAGCATATTCACACCAACCCTTTGCTACCAATCTCAAACTTGGACTATATCCAAATCACACTTTCGTAAAATCAACACCTGAGAGATGAGATGCCTGAGGAGAGCTGCCAACTTAACAATCCGAGACCCAGTAAAAAATGTTGTTATCAGAGAGACAGTGGGATCAACACCTTGTGCCACAGTTATTAAAAGACAGAAGATCAAGTGGTTTGGCCATGTTGTTAGAATGCAACACCATCAGCTACCATCACTGACCTTACATCAAAGATCATCTGTAACTAGACCACGAGGACGTCCAAGAAGAAAATGGATTGACGACATCAAAGACATTGTACAATCACACGGAATGACACTATCCAGTGCCGCCCATCGGGCGCTGGAGCGCAAATTATTCCTCCCTACGGCAGAAGTGGAAGATGATGATGATGATGATGATGTCTGGTATTATAGCTACAACACAATTAGAATTACAAGACTCCTCCACAAGATTAAAGATAATTTTAATATCGTATGGGATGAAAATTAGCATAGAAAACGACAAGATACTAGTGAATAACTAGCTACAAGGAACACGGGACGACTAATGTCAAAATTATTTCACCATATATAGTGATGCTAGTTCAAATAAAGAAATTGATTCAAATACAAAGATCCCCTCTGCCGTGCGTCCACCTTGACGAGGTAGAGGGGCTTGCGTGTTCCAATGACCCCAAGAGCTATGCCGACGGTAGCACAGCTACTGGTAGGGTCACCCATGTCGGACAGGTCAAGGGAGAGGGACCAGACGAAGTGACGCACAAACCTGCTGCCTTGTAGGTAGACTGGGGACAGTCAAAGGCTAGGGAAAGCATCCGAAAAAATGCTTGTCGAAATCGGATGTACTGAGCCACAGGCTTGACAAAGAAGTGCAACGTAACTTTATCATTTCATGATGCCACAGATGAAAATTAATCGTTCTGGTGCTAATCCCGTGAAGTCCCATCAGGCGGTGATAGTGCCGGGCCCCCTGCCTCGAGGGGGTCCACCCATGACTACTGGTGGTCACCTTCCACTGTGCTGTGGAGTCAAGGCACAGAGGAGTAGGTTAAGAGCTATTGACCAAATACCAAGGACACTCAACATACTACAGTGGAATGCCGAAGGAGTTTATAACAAGAAAGAATCCCTGACACAGCGTCTTCATAAAGATAGAATAGATGTGGCATGCATTCAAGAGACACACCTCAACGCCAAGCGCAAATTTTCAGTCAGGGGATATCAGGCCACACGTTTCGATCGCGAAGGACATAAAGGAGGAGTAATACTTACACGAAATACAATACCTTGCAGCGAAGTATCTGTGATCTCTGACAACCAAACGGAAATTATAGGTGTTGATATAATGATAAAGGACGTGAAAATAAGAATTTACAATCTTTATAGCCCAGCAGATAAGGATCTTACACTCTCAAACATGAAAATAACTGACACAAATTGCATTATTGTCGGAGACTTTAATAGCCGTTCAGAAAGATGGGGATACCCAGATACTGTAAAAAGAGGAGATGAAGTGGAGGACTGGGAAATAGACTCAAATCTCCATCTACTCAACAAAGCGGATGACACACCGAGCTTCTACTCCAGAAGATGGATTACCACTTCTACTCCAGACTTAGCTTTCTGCACAGGAGACATCCTCCACAAAATCGACCGCCATGTGCTGGACCAATTAGCAGGTAGTGACCACAGACCAATCAAGCTTGTAATGAATATGGAGTATGTTCCACAGGAGCAAAAGCCCTTGCCCCGCTGGAATTACAAACGAGCAGATTGGGACAGATTTGCCACACTAACAGACAAATATTGTGATAACATAAATACACGATATGGCAACATGAAGCAAATGGTGGAAAGTCTAAACAGAGCAATAATACAGGCAGCCACTGAGTCCATTCCAAGAGGAGCGAGGAAAAATTACAAACCATACTGGACTGAAGAACTACAAAGTTTGGAGGACAAAGTTGAAGATGCCAGGAAGACAGCAGAGAGAGAACAAACAATTGAAGCGAACATCTCTCTCAAAGCCATCTCAGCAAAATATAAAAGAACAGTAAATCAAACAAGAAGAGATTGTTGGAGGGAAAAAAACAGAAAACCTGAATTTTGACAGGGATGGAAACAAACTATGGAAACTAGTAAAAGCCATGAACAATGAAGGACCTAGAAACAAACAAATAACAATTAAACAAGGAAATGCCTTGCTTACAGGAAAAAAGGCTGCAAATGCACTAATGGAACACTATGCAAATGCAAACCACATTGATATTACAACCGAACAGAAGAAAGCAATCAAAGACAAACAGATACATCATAGAAATACAGAGACAGCAGCAGAATATATGATGGCAAATCTAACAATGGAAGAAATGGAACAGGCAATGAATACCCTAAAAAAGAAGAAATCACCAGGAAAGGATGGAATCACAAATGAAATGCTAATAGGACTAGGGACAAAGGCAAAAAAGAAACTACTAGCAGTCCTAAATTACAGCTGGAAGAGGGGAATAGTCCCACAGGCATGGAAGGAAGCTATACTAATACCAGTCCCAAAGAAAGGAAAAGACCTGGAAGAACCAAATGGCTATCGACCTATCAGTCTACTTAGCTGTGTAGGAAAATTAATGGAACGCATTATCAATGGCAGGCTAACATGGCATCTGGAAGAAAACAAACTCTTAACACCACACCAAGCAGGATTCAGAAAGTACAGATCCACTGAAGATCAAATAACCTATATAGCTCAGGAAATAGAGGATGCCTTCCAAGAGAAAACAGCACACACTAGCGGTCTGGATAGATTTAGAAAAAGCATTTGATAAAGTATGGAAGGAAGGACTGAAAGTAAAACTGCAAAAAATGCATGTTTGTGGGAAAATGTACAAATGGATCAGCCACTACCTTGAGAACAGAACTGCCAGGACAAAAGTACAAGGACAAACCAGCAAAATGATGCTGTTGGAGCAAGGTGTCCCCCAAGGAGGAGCTCTTTCACCAACATTATTCCTAGCATATATAAACGACATCACGGAAAATTTTCCAGGCAGAGTACACACATCATCCTTTGCAGATAACCTAGCCATATGGACATCTGAAGAATATATTAGTACAGCTAACAGCAGAATACAGCAAGCCCTATTAGCACTAGAGGACTGGTCAAAATCATGGCTAGTGAAGATAAGTGAGGAGAAAACAACATGCACAGTGTTCTCCCTCTCAAATAAAACTCAGCAACCTAAGCTGGTATTGAATGGAAAAATATTGCGCCATGAAGAAAATCCAAACTATCTCGGAGTCACCTTTGATCGTCGCCTGACATGGAAAACACAGGTTGAGAAAAATCGAACAAGAGCAAGGCAAAGAATGGCAATCATGAAAAAGCTTGCTGGTACAACATGGGGAGCAGATGAGAAAGTTCTCAAGAAGCTATATACTGGACGGGTGAGGCCAGTACTGGAATATGGCATTGCAGCTTGGGCAACAGCAGCTAAGTCAAACTTTAACAAAATAAGTAGAGTTCCAAAACCAAGGAATGCGAATCATAACTGGAAGCCTGAAGACAACGCCTATTAATGAACTAGAAAAGATCACTTGTTTACAACCAATGCAGGATAGAAGAGATAGCAGAGCCCAGCAACAAGCAGAAAAATTTAGAAGATTGACAGACCACCCTATGTACAACAGATTTAATGGTTTTGGAAAGGGAAGACTGAAGCGTAGCAATTTTGTAGAAACTACAAAACGAAGGATTAGGGCAGATCCTATTCTTAACATATCAACAGTCAAGCCCATACACAATGCACACAAGTTCCCAGCTTGAAGACAGCAGCAACTGCCTGAGATGATAGAAAACATTCCTGGTATTGAGAAAAAGAACACTCAGCATGAAACCGAAAGAAGAGAAATAACCCTAAACTACATAAAAGAACATTACCCAAGCAGCAATTGGACCCATGCATATACAGATGGATCAGCAAAAAATTCAATAGAGAATGGAGGAGGAGGAATTCTCCTAAATTTAAAAAATGGAGTGAAAAAAACACATTCAATGGCAACTGGAAAATTTTCAAGTAACTTCAAAGCGGAGGTAGAGGCTTTGAAAACTGCAGCAGATATGCTCCTGATGGAGGAAAATAAAGAGAAGCATATAGCTATCTTCACAGATGCAAAGTCAGCTGTCTCAATACTGAAGAGCAATAACAGCACAGAACTAACTGACCTAAGAGCAGCACTCCATGGTCTATGCCAGAAATCCAAAAAAGTTGTAATACAGTGGATCCCATCACATTGCAGTATACCTGGAAATGAAGAGGCTGACAGACTGGCAAAAGAGGGCGGACGACTACCACAGCCTGACATAGACATAACCTATAATGAGGCAAAGAGGTTGATAAAAAGCACTTATAGAACCAAATGGGAATCAGAGCATCCAGGCCATCAGAAGGATGATGCATATTACAAACTCGACCGAAGAGAACAAGTAGCAATCTTCAGACTCCGCACAGGACATAACAGGCTGAAATACCACTTGTTCAATAAACTAAAGATAGGAGATACCGATGAATGTAATTGTAGAACTGGAAAAATGACAGCAAAACATTTGCTGCAGGATTGCCCAACGTATGCAGAACAGAGAAAGATATTTTGGCCCACACCTGCTTCATTTGAGGACAAGCTCTATGGAGATATCAACAAGCTCAAGTTGACCGCAGCTTACTTTAACTACATACAGGTTGACATTTAAAGGTGCATGAAGACCCAGAGGCATGAAATGGAATATTGCTTGGATAGCAAATCCATTATGTGGAAAGTCCAAATCGAAAGCTCGCTGTATGGGCTTCAAAAAGGTGGAAAAGTGTCCTAGTGGCACGAAATGGAATATTGCTTGGATAGCAAATCCATTACGTGGAAAGTCCGAATCAAAAGCCCATTGTGTGGGCTTCATAAAAGGTGGAAAAGTGTCCTAGTGGCATGAAATGGAATATTGCTTGGATAGCAAATCCATTACGTGGAAAGTCCGAATCAAAAGCCCACTGTGTGGGCTTCATAAAAGGTGGAAAAGTGTCCTAGTGGCACGAAATGGAATATTGCTTGGATAGCAAATCCATTACATGGAAAGTCCGAATCGAAAGCTCACTGTGTGGATGTCATCTGCAGACTGCATACTTCTGGTTTCCGGAAGAACAGCCTATGGTGAACGGAAGGCCCAATATACGGAAGTGAGGCTAAGCAGCCATGTGCAGGACGTGACGATTCCTTGGGTGAGCCCAGTACCAGAGCGCTATGTATCGGCTCTGCAAGTATGGAAGCCTCCTTGGATGGCGGGGAATGCCCATGGTCTGCCCCTGCCTTCCCTTGAGGGCTGACCAGGATCTTTGGCTGTTCTATATGGACCAGCTGGGATGGGGGATAACACCACAACAGTGAGAGTCAAACGTCCTAAGAAACCCCCGGGAAGGTTAACCCGGTCAACAAATGCCCGCAGAAGTCGGATGTGTCGGCCTAACGGCGCAAGAACGCAGCTCTGCTGTAAACAGGCACAACGCAATCACATCCGAAAAAAAAACAACTCCGGATGAACGAAGAAGAAGAAGAAGAAGAACCAAATGGGAATCAGAGCATCCAGGCCATCAGAAGGATGACGCATATTACAAACTCGACCGAAGAGAACAAGTAGCAATCTTCAGACTCCGCACAGGACATAACAGGCTGAAATACCACTTGTTCAATAAACTAAAGATAGGAGATACCGATGAATGTAATTGTAGAACTGGAAAAATGACAGCAAAACATTTGCTGCAGGATTGCCCAACGTATGCAGAACAGAGAAAGATATTTTGGCCCACACCTGCTTCATTTGAGGACAAGCTCTATGGAGATATCAACAAGCTCAAGTTGACCGCAGATTAATTTAACTATATACAGGTTGACATTTAAAGGTGCATGAAGACCCAGAGGCATGAAATGGAATATTGCTTGGATAGCAAATCCATTATGTGGAAAGTCCAAATCGAAAGCTCGCTGTGTGGGCTTCAAAAAAGGTGGAAAAGTGTTCTAGTGGCACGAAATGGAATATTGCTTGGATAGCAAATCCATTACGTGGAAAGTCCGAATCAAAAGCCCATTGTGTGGGCTTCATAAAAGGTGGAAAAGTGTCCTAGTGGCATGAAATGGAATATTGCTTGGATAGCAAATCCATTACGTGGAAAGTCCGAATCAAAAGCCCACTGTGTGGGCTTCATAAAAGGTGGAAAAGTGTCCTAGTGGCACGAAATGGAATATTGCTTGGATAGCAAATCCATTACATGGAAAGTCCGAATCGAAAGCTCACTGTGTGGATGTCATCTGCATACTGCATTCTTCTGGTTTCCGGAAGAACAGCCTATGGTGAACGGAAGGCCCAATATACGGAAGTGAGGCTAAGCAGCCATGTGCAGGACGTGACGATTCCTTGGGTGAGCCCAGTACCAGAGCGCTATGTATCGGCTCTGCAAGTATGGAAGCCTCCTTGGATGGCGGGGAATGCCCATGGTCTGCCCCTGCCTTCCCTTGAGGACTGACCAGGATCTTTGGCTGTTCTATATGGACCAGCTGGGATGGGGGATAACACAACAGTGAGAGTCAAACGTCCTAAGAAACCCCCGGGAAGGTTAACCCGGTCAACAAATGCCCGCAGAAGTCGGATGTGTCGGCCTAACGGCGCAAGAACGCAGCTCTGCTGTAAACACGCACAACGCAATCACATCCGGAAAAAAAAACTCCGGATGAACGAAGAAGAAGAAGAATACAAAGATGAAATCAACACTCGTCGTTACCTTATTTGCTACAACAAAACTAAATCCTACATGGAAAGAAAGCATCTATTTCCCTCTCAAGATTAAACTATACCATTCACTTATGACGTTCATTCATTTAGATGGGTGTAAGAGATGGACTCTTACTGCAGAAACACACAGAAGGATAAATGCATCTGAACATAAAGTATTTCGGAAAATCCTGCTCATATGGCATCAGTAACACAGTAAGTAAATGATCCCTTTTCCAGCCTTAAGGCATGCGGTGCTAGATCCATATTTTTATAGACCAATTGACACTTGGTGGATGATGTGGTTGATATAACGTCGGTCGTTTTTACGTCCCAAGACATTTACTTGGTACATATTTAAGGCTGGATAGACCGGTGAGCCGACGTCAAAAAATAAAAAAATACGCCCCGTTGTACATAAGTTTGTGTGGTGCAAACCACCCTTCCCCCGTTCCGAAAGAATAACGAAGAAGAGGAAGAAATTGTGGAGGTAAATGTCGTTTAAAAAAATAATAAATAATGACGTAGGACACAGACAATAAACCCAGATCTGTCTTCGTGCGTCGATCATAGATGTCCAATTGTGTCCACAGAAGCGGGCGGTATCTTCCACTGCCAGACCCTGTTGTCAATTTGGTTGGACGTATCAGCAGCTGAATATGTCGCGTAGTCAACATAACATTACAGTACGCATTGCTCATAACGTACATCAGCAACATTTTCAAATAATGCACTGTCTGCCGAGTAGCTCAAGCAGTTGCGCTGGCATGGATAGCAGCAGGTTTGTATTGTATCTTATTGTGCAATCAAGATAGCAACAGAGAAATTATTGAATACAAGTCATGGTACATAGTCTGTGGTGTTACTGATAGATGCGAAACCAGTACTTGAAGCGCTTAAGTCTGGAAAATTGCTAGTTTTATGAACACTACTTTCTGAACTAGGCAGCCAGCGTAAGGTCACCATACAGTGGGTGCCATCTCCCTGTGGAGAACCCGGACATCTGATCAACTAGAAAGAACAACAGAAAAACATGAAGTGCCTGTTTAATGCCATCACAAGAAAAGATTTAGGAAACCAATCAGAAAGCCACCACCATCAGATGGTGACGATTATCACTTGCCAACCCTGATATGCGTACGCGATTCAAGGACAGTAAGCAGACGAGTGAGGAATTATGTGGAAGCTGTTGAGATGTGGTTCTATAGAAGCGTGATGAGAACACCATGTACGTATATATGCATCATCAAGTGCCTTGCCAGCTGGCGTAGGCGTTCATGGCTCTCCGTAGATCTCGGTCTTTGCTGTTCCTTATCAACTCTGCTGATGATGGTGGATATGCTTGCAGATCTACAAATTGATGGAAAAGACATTAGACTTATAAAAAACATATATTGGAAACAACAAGCTGCCGCGAGGATTGATAATGAAGTGGGACAATATCAACCTATTAAGAGAGGTGTTAGGCAGGGATGTGTAATGTCTCCAGATCTTTTTTCCCTATACAGTGAAAATATTTTCAGAAATGTAGAAGACATAAATGGAATCAGCATTGGAGGACGATACATAAATAACATTAGATATACAGATGATACAGTATTGATTGCAGACAATGCACATGATCTGCAACAATTAGTAGACTGCGGTTGTTGTCCACAGTGAGCAGCTGGGGTTGGAATTAAATTGTAAGAAGACACAGGTTATGGTCGTCACTAGGAAGAACGAAGTACCACAATGTAATATACAAGTAAATGGGAATATTCTTCAACGAGTGAATCGGTACAATTATCTCGGAACAGTCATAACATCTGATGGGAGATGCCTTGAAGAGATTAGAACAAGAATCGCCATGGCGAAAGTAACCTTTCCATCCATCATGTGCCATGCCGGTAAGCGTGGGCGGTCATGTTCTGCTATCTCACTCGATCACCAGAGTCGTGGATCAGCTCAGTGTTTCTGTCTCGACCATGCCACGAGACCAAGCCATCCAGGTATTTGCTTCTAGGTCTTCCTCTTGGTCTGTTAGTAGTGTAAGTGGGGCTCCATCACGCGAATTTTTGAGGAGGGAATCGATATTCCTCCTCCTCCTCCTCCTCAAAGGGCGATAACTCTTTTCCCCCAAAAAAGTAGGCGTCGTCTACTGACTCATCAGAGGTGGCGTTGTGAAGTGACTCATCAGAGTGGGTGTGGTCAAGTAATTATAGGTACGACATTAAAAAATACAACATAAAACATCAATAAAGAAAACAAACGACTCAAGTAAGGTATATAATAAGTTTTAATAAAACATATATAGAAAAGAAGAAGAAAAAAAAAAAGAAGAAAAAAAACATAGTAAGTGACCGCTTATAGTTAAGGGTGTGTGATGACGTGGTCAAGCAGTGGTCAAGCAGTGGTCAAGTGGTGGTCAAGTGAGGAAAATTTTAGTGGAAAGTAGTTGTAATGATATGGTGATGATCAAGAGGTGGTCAAGTGGTGGTCAGGGTGTGGTCAAGTGGTGGTCAAGATGTGGTCAAGTAGACGAGTGACCACTTAAATTGTCGGGGAAAGTAGGTGTAGTGATATGGTGATGATTAAAGGGTGGTAAATTAGTGGTCAAGCAGTGGTCAAGTGGTGGTCAAGTGAGGAAAATTTTAGTGGAAAGTAGTTGTAATGATATGGTGATGATTAAAGGGTGGTAAATTAGTGGTCAAGCAGTGGTCAAGCAGTGGTCAAGTGGTCGAGTGACCACTTAAATTGTCGGGGAAAGTAGTTGTAATGATACGGTGATGATTAAAGGGTGGTAAATTAGTGGTCAAGAGGTGGTCAAGCGGTGGTCAAGGAGTGGTCAAGTGGTTAAATG
>JACEFZ010004158.1:70000-286078 GCA_014155875.1 Cepaea nemoralis
AAAAGGGGGGTTTTTGGGGGGGGAAAAAATTTTTTTTTCCGGGTTGGGGTTTTTTTTTTTTTTTCCATTTTTTTTTTTTTTTAAATTTTTCCTTTTTTTTTAAAAAATTTTTTTTTAAATTTTAAATTTTCCTTTTTTTTGTTTTTTTCCCCTTTTTATTTTTTCTTGGGGGGTTTTTTTTTTTTTCCCCCCCCTTTTTTCCCCGGGGTTTTTCCCCATTTCCCCCCCCAAAAAAAATTTTTTTTTTTGGGCCCCCCCTTTTTTTCTTTTTTGTTTTTTTTTTTGGGGTTTTTTTTTTTAAATTTTTTTCCCTTTTACCATCACCATATCATTACACTACTTTCCCGACAATTTAAGTGGTCACTCGACCCAATTGACCACTGCTTGACCACTAATTTACCACCCTTTAATCATCACCATATCATTACAACTACTTTCCACTAAAATTTTCCTCACTTGACCACCACTTGACCACTGCTTGACCACTGCTTGACCACTAATTTACCACCCTTTAATCATCACCATATCACTACACCTACTTTCCCCGACAATTTAAGTGGTCACTCGACCACTTGACCACATCTTGACCACCACTTGACCACACCTGACCACCACTTGACCACCTCTTGATCATCACCACGTCACTACACGTACATTCCCATACAATTTAAGGGGTCACTTGACCACCACTTGACCACTGCTTGACCACTGCTTGACCACGTCATCACACACCCTTAACTATAAGCGGTCACTTACTATGTTTTATTTTTCTTCTTTTTTTTTTTTCTTCTTCTTTTCTATATATGTTTTATTAAAAATTATTATATACCTTACTTGAGTCGTTTGTTTTCTTTATTGATGTTTTATGTTGTATTTTTTAATGTCGTACCTATAATTACTTGACCACACCCACTCTGATGAGTCACTTCACAACGCCACCTCTGATGAGTCAGTAGACCACGCCTACTTTTTGGGGGAAAAAAGAGTTATCGCCCTTTGAGGAGGAGGAGGAGGAATATCGATTCCCTCCTCAAAAATTCGCGTGATGGAGCCCCACTTACACTACTTCTGTTCCCTTCGATCTTATCAGTTGTCACCAAGTTCTCCAATTCATTTCTTCTCATAGCATGCCCAAACAATTTAGACTGTCTGCGTCTAATATCTCTAATCAGTCTACGATCTTCATTTGTTTCTTGAAGGACTTGTTCATTGATCTTTCTGGCTGTCCATGGTATTCTTTGCATCTTCCTCAGAAACCACATTTCTACAGCCATCAGATGTTTTTCAGCTTGACTGCTCATTGTCCAAGCTTCACATCCATATAAAAGTACATGTTCTATGTAGCACCTCAACACTCTTTTTCTTGTTTCAATTGACATCTTTTTATTGGTCAGTATGTTTTTCATCTTGCTAAAGGCTACTTTTGCCATGACGATTCTTGTTCTAATCTCTTCAAGGCATCTCCCATCAGATGTTATTATAGTTCCGAGATAATTGTACCTATTCACTTGTTGAAGAATATTCCCATTTACTTGTATATTACATTGTGGTATTTCGTTCTTCGTTGTGACGACCATAATCTGTGTCTTTTTACAATTTAATTCTAACCCTCGTTGTTCACTGTGTGTAACAACCGCATCTACTAAATGTTGCAGATTCTGTTCATTGTCTGCAATCAAGACTGTATCATCAGCATATCTAATGTTATTGATGCATCGTCCCCCAATGTTGATTCCTTCTATATCTTCAATATTTCTGAAAATACTTTCACTGTACAGGGAAAACAGATCTGGAGACATTACACATCCCTGTCTCACACCTCTCTTAATAGGCTGATATTGGCCTACTTCATTATCAACTCTTATGGCAGCTTGTTGTTTCCAATATATGTTTTTTACAAGTCTAAGGTCTTTTCCATCAATTTGTAGATCTTCAAGCATCCTTATCATGTCGACATGTCTCACTTTATCGAAAGCTTTTGTGTGGTCAATAAAGCAAAGGTGTAGATCTTTGTGTACTTCTATAGATCGTTCGATTACGGTTCTCAGTAAATACACAGCATTTACTGTACCCTTTCCTTCTACAAACCCACATTGTTCTTTTCCTATTTCAGATTGTATTTCCCTCCTAATTCTTTGCATGATAATTCTTAGCAAAATCTTAAAGTAGCCTTTAGCAAGATGAAAAACATTCTGACCAATAAAAAGTTGTCAATTTGGGAGGTGGAGAGTCAATCAACAATTGGGAGTCTCTGTGGCGAAGTGGTCAAACCGTTTGACTCGTGCTCCGAAGGTTGTGGGTTCGATTCTGGGCCGCGTCCTTCGGTTTACGAGTTAAATGTTTCGGAGACTCCTGTGGGTCGTCGCTAAAAGCTACGGAGTTCGTGCTTTGTGCGACGCTTTCCGTGCTGCGGAAAGAGACCGAGCCATATGGGATAAAACCCGGTGCAATAAAGTCGACCCTGTCGACTTTTAAACGACTTTAAAAAAAAAAAGATGTCAATTGAAACGAGAAAAAGAGTCTTGAGGGGGTACATAGAGCCTGTTCTTTTGTATGGATGTGAAACTTG
The DNA here is from genome assembly GCA_014155875.1 of Cepaea nemoralis. Classification (NCBI taxonomy): domain Eukaryota; kingdom Metazoa; phylum Mollusca; class Gastropoda; order Stylommatophora; family Helicidae; genus Cepaea; species Cepaea nemoralis. Next base: position 72,570 of record JACEFZ010004158.1, read on the forward strand.
GACAACGTGCAGTCAAGCTGAAAAACATCTGATGGCTGCAGAAATGTGGTTTCTGAGGAAAATGCAAAGAATACCATGGACAGATAGAAAAACCAATGACCAATTACTACAGGAGACAAATGAAAATTGTAGATTGATTAGAAAAATTAGACGTAGACAGTCAAAATTTTTTGGACATGTTATGAGAAGAAATGGACTGGAGAACTTAGTGACAACTGGCAAGATCGAAGGGAACAGACCAAGAGGAAAATATCTGGATGGCTTGGCCACATGGCATGGACGAGACAGGAACACTGAGCTGATCGACGGCTCTGGTGATAGAGTGAAATGGCGAGTCATGACCGCTCACGCTTTCCGGCATGGCACATGATTGATGATATTGCTCCATGTCACTGTCCCAATCCATCCTGCATCATTTCTCTTGGTCTGCCTCTCTTTCTCTCGATCTTTCCAGTTGTCACGATGTTCTCCAATGCCTCTCTTCTCATCACATGACCGAAGAAAGCTGTTTGTCTCTTTCTTATTGTTGTATATAGTGTTCTAGTTTCATTAGCCTCTTTCAGGCAGTCGTTGTTAGTTATTCTTTCAGTCCAAGGAATTAGCAAGAGGACGCCCGAGAAGAAAAAGGATTGACGACATCAATGACATTCTACAATCACACAGAATGACACTATCCAGCGCCACCCATCAGGCGCTGGAACGCCAATTATTCCTCCCCACGACGCTTGATGGTAAAAGTGGAAGATGATGATGAGGATTATGATGACAGATGGATAAAATATCTCGATGTCGACCTCTACTACAGTACACAGATGTAAGTGGGACATGACTACAACAGGCACTTATGTACACCTTGGGGGAAAGTCGCCGCTGATCGAGTTGCATGGAGGGGAGGGGGCGCGCAAAGATCAGAAATGGAATAAAGACATCAAGATAGCAACAGAGAAATTACTAAATAACAGCAATGGTACACAACCTGTGGTGCTACTAACAGATGCAAAATCAGTACTCGAGGCGCTCCTCTCTGGGAAATTGCCAGTACTAAGGACACTACTTTCTGAACTTAGCAGTCAGCATAAAGTCACCATACAATGGATACCATCCCACTGTGGAGTACCCGGAAACGACAGAGCTGATCAATTGGCTAAGGAAGGAGCCAAAGAAGAACAGCCTGATGTGCCCGTTACATACCACCAAAAGAAAAGAATGATCAAATCAGTCAGAAAGCCACCAAAACCTGCTCAAGATGACTACCACGTTATGGACAGACCAGAACAAGTCATTATTCTGCGCCTCAGAACAGGACACAATAGATTACGCAACCACATGTATACAAAATTCAAGATTGGTGAAACAGCCATGTGCACATGTGGATTGGCGTCGCAGACAGCAGAGCACATACTCCAAGACTGCCCAAAATATAACATATCTAGGCAAACCTTCTGGCCTAGAGAGACGACAGTGGAAGATAAACTCTATGGACCACTGTGTGAACTGAAAAAAACAGTTCAATTCATGCAAGAGACGACATTGCAGATATAGACATATTTCAAGCGAACGAAAGAAGAAGAAGGAATAAAGACAAAGGAGAAAATGATTGCAGCCAGATAGCACACTGAGCGTGTAAGACAGCATAATTGCGTGATGGTCACATGCATCCTTTGTGTACGAGAATTTACCGCGCAAATTGGTCTGATCAGTCACTTTCGCTTCCCTGCCGCCATGGGTTGTACGAGTGTGCGCGCGCGCGCACACACACACACACACACAAACACACGCACGCACACACACACACACATCTATATATATAAAAGAGAATGTGTCTTTGTTTGTGTGTCCTTTATGCGTTCCTGAACGGTCCATCCGAGTGAGATGAAATTTTCTATAGATGTTCTTCTCACTCTCGCCGAGCCAACTGGCATAGTTTGTTAGTTTAAAAACAGTTATTTACGTATTAAATCAATATTAAAAGGAAAGCCGTCTAATTAAGGGGACTTAACAACAAAAGTTATATCAAAGGCCATTACTTTTAGTAACATTGCTATATTATGTAATTTAAATAATTGTTGTATTTTTTTTTAAAGGTTTATAAAATGTTTACAGAAGTTATCTACAGTCGTATGCGTTATAAATAAACTGATAACAACTTTAAGGCATCTTCAAAGTTTTCATAAAAATAATGGATCTATTTAAGATACATGAACATTTTATAACTCATTTTTTAAAAATTCTCTTCGACATTACTTTATATGTTTCTTCTTCTTCTGCGTTTATCCGGAGTTTTTTTTCTTCCGGACGTGATTGCGTTATGCCTGTTTACAGCAGAGCTGCGTTCTTGCGCCGTTAGGCCGACACATCCGACTTCTACGGGCATTTGTTGACCGGGTTAACCTTCCCGGGGGACTTTATATGTTTTATTCTTCTTTTATTTCTTTTCGAGTTCTTCTATGTAATGTAATTTTTTTATGAGAGAAACACACCATTTTATTGGCTGTTCGTGATATCTTGGTAAGTTTACTTTAAGTACTTTCACGTTGCCCTTTTTAGTTATTGGAATGAAGATAGATCTCTTCCAATCATATCTTCTACTATCAATCTAACTATTTATTCTTCTATTCTATCTATATTTTTAATATTCTATTTTTATTTACACAACAAGTCATATGCGCTATAAACAAAGTGATAAAAACTTTAAGGCATCTTCAAAGTTTTCATATAAATAATGCATCTATTTTAGATAGGAGTTGGGTGGATGGATGGATGGATGGATGGATGGATGGATGGATATAGACAGACAGACAGACAGACAGACAGACGGGTGTGTGGGTGGATGGATAGATGGATGGATGGATAGATGGATAGATAGATAGATAGATGATAGATAGATAGATAGATAGATAGATAGATAGATAGATTGATTGATTGATTGATAGATTGATAGATAGATTGATAGATGCATAGTTAGGTAGATAGATAGATAAATAGACAGACAGACAGACAGACAGACAGACAGACAGACAGATCCCCGCCAGGAACTGGGCGAAGCCGGTCCGGGTCAGCTAGTGTGTATATATATATATATATATATATATATATATATATATATATATATATATATATATATATATATATATATATATATATATATATATATGCGGTGCGGTATATATATGCGGTGCGGTATATATATATACCTCGGTTTTCGTTGCCTTCGGTTATCGTCGATTTCGGTTTTCGTCGATTTTTTCCCCACGAAATATTTGTCACGGGTTTCGACGGATGCCTCGGATTTCGTCGGCGTTCTCACATGACCTCGCTGCTAATTTTGCGAAAACAGCGGGTCCCGCGTGTTATTCTACTCAGTTTGGCTTTGTGTTAAATTGTGTGAGCATCACTTGCTAATAATAAAATACGAGAGCGGTATTAAGATTGCTGAAATTGGCCGCGTGTACGGGAAGTCGCCATCCACGATAAGTTTCATTGTGGCGAAATAGGACGAAATAAAGGAGGCTGTTGTAGTGAAAGGCATGAATGTGCTAACGAAACTGAGATCGTAAACAACTGAAGATGTCGAACAGTTATTGTTAATTTGGATAAACAAAACCAGGTAGATGACGATTCTATTTCGGAGGCAAACATACGCGAAAAGGCCAGGCTGTTGTAAGCCAATCTCATTAAGTAAATGCCTGGGACGAGTACTAGTGTACTTAGTGATTTTAAGGCCAGCAGATGATGATTTGAAACATTCCATAGGCGCATTCGCATACACGGTGTTATTAAGTACGGCGAAGGTGCGAGTTCGGACAAGTCTGGGGGCCAAAATATAGTATTAAACATTATATTTATTCTCTATAAAATATGTTTTTGGTATGTATTTTGGAGTGTCTAGAACGAATTAATTGGATTTACATTGATTCATATGAGTAGTATGTCAGGTCCTAACTACTTAGTATTTGGGGGCCATCGAGGGGAGCCGGAAGTCGTATTTCCCTATATGAATGTTATACAGCCCACATTGGCCCCCGTGAAAACTGTCATAAACTGTCAAACTGTCATTTACTGCCAATATAGTACCTTGCGGTGTATGGCAGAGGGGTCTTTGAGCCTGAGGAATAAAGGCCGCCTGGCTAGTGCAGTCGCCGCGAACTGTGCAGGTTAGGATTTTCTTTTTGCCCCCGACAGAAAACGGCCCGCAAATGACCCAGATATTTGAATTTGGCGGTTATTTTTCTTGGATGACTACTTCCGGTTGTCGTAATTACTACTTCCGACTGACTTCCGGTTCCGGGGCGGCGGCGGCGGTGGTGGGGCGGGCAGGGCGGACAACGAGACAAGCCCCGGTCATGTGGAATACTTATATAAGTAGACCAAATAGATGCCGGGTTCGAGTCCCAGTGTGCGTGTGTGTGTGTGTGTGTGTGCGGTGCGGTATGCGCGACCTCCAGTCATATCGATCCACTTCTATGAGGAGACCGAAATCAATATGACACGAGAATTGATTTAGTCCATCTCTCGAGCTAACCCGAGTAGGTCAAGTAATGACCGTCTTAATAAACTTTTGCACGGCTCAGTATGCTAATTCACCAGAAGTCCGTACCCCATGTATATCCTTTACGCGTTTGGTTAAAAGCTGGTCTAAAAAATATACTAGACAAAGAAATTTATTTACAAATTAAACCTAAAAACTTAATTAATCACCAACATATCTTGTATGTATATTGGAGAATAGGTACGTCAATAAAAATCTACGAGTCTCCATTAATTTAAACCATAGTGTATCAAGATATACATTAAAATATGTAATATTATTAAACACCACGGTTATACTCCTTAATTATAAAATTACGACAAGGGGACAGTAATCGGTCCCTTGACTAAACCAGAATTGTCCCCCTTCTACACACTAACTTCCCCTGACCCCCAATAGTTACCTGCGCGCACAAGCAACAAGTGACGCTTCACCGAACACGCCCCGCGAGAAAAATACAAGGGCTGACCAGCGACCGCGAGATTAAATGATACCGCTCATGTAGAACGCCTACGGAATTGTCAATTAACATGGACGGCCTTCAATGCTTTTTGTAGATAGCGGCCAGAAGATTGTGAAGGGAATATCTGTGGCGAAAAAATTAAAATATTTCTATCCGAAACCGTTATATATATTATTTGAAATATTAAATATAAATAGATATGTATGTATTTATGAATGTATGTATCTATGTATTTATATATGTATGTAATTCTATAGCTGTAGGTAAGTTGTCCCAGTGGCTATATATACGTACTTGCCTTGATGACTTAGTCACGCGGGATATGTGTGCGCGTCTGTGTGTGTGTGTGTGTGTGCGCGCGTGCGTGCGCGCGTGTGGCCTATCAATTACAGGACATCACAGTCAGTCCCAACATTCGATGGAGTGGTGTGCTTGCTGGCCATGTTTGCGATTCTCATTTTGAATGAACGACAATCATGTCACGTGCGTATGCGTACGCGTATGTGTATATACATGCGTGTGTGCATGCGCGCGCGTGTGTGTGGTATCAATTACAGGACATCACAGTCAACCTCAACATTCTTTGGAGTTTCGTGTGTGCTGGGCAAGTTTGCAATTGTCATTATATATGAACGACAGTCAGGGCGTGTGCGCTAGCGCGTGTGTGTGTATACGTGCGTGCGCGCGGGTGTGCTATCAATTACAGGACATCACAGTCAACCTCAGTATTCTACGGAGTGTCTGACTTTCTGAGGCAAGTTTTGCAATTGTCATTATGGACGAACGGCAGTCATGGGGTGTGCGCTAGCGCGCGTGTGTGTATATGCATGCGTGTGTGCATGCGCGTGTGCTATCAATTACAGGACATCACAGTCAACCTCAACATTCTTTGGAGTTTCGAGTCTGCTGGGCAAGTTTGCAATTGTCATTATATACGAACAACAGTCAGGTCATGTGCGCTAGCGCGCGTGTGTGTGAATGCGTGCGTGCGCGCGGGTGTGCTATCAATTACAGGACATCACAGTCAACCTCAGTATTCTACGGAGTGTCTGACTTCCTGAGGCAAGTTTTGCAATTGTCATTATGGACGAACGACAGTCATGGCACGTACGCGAGCGCGCGCCCAGGCGCGCGCGCGTGTGTGTGTGCATGCGCGCGCGTGTGTGCTATCAATTACAGGACATCACAGTCAACCTCAACATTCTTTGGAGTTTCGTGTGTGTTAAGCAAGTTTGCAATTGTCATTATATATGAACGACAGTCATGCCATGTGCGCTAGCGCGCGCGTGTGTGTGTGCGTGCTCGCGCGGGGGTGTGATATCAATTACGCGACGTCGCATTCAGACCCATCATTCGGTGGAGTGGTGTGTTTGCTGGGTAAGATTACTGCTGTCTTATTGAACGAACGGTAGTCATGGCACGTGCGCGTCTGTGTGTGTGTGTGTGTGTGTGCTTTCAATTACAGGACGTTGCAGTCAACCTCAGTATTCTACGGAGTGTCTGACCTCCGGGGGCAAGTTTTGCAATTGTCATTATATACGAACGACAGTCAGGTCGTGTGTGCTAGCGCGTGTGTGTGTATGTAAATGCATGTGTGCGTGCGCGCGCGCGGGTGTGCTATCAATTATAGGATGTCGCATTCAGACCCATCATTCGGTGGAGTGGTGTGTTTGCTGGGTAAGATTGCTGCTGTCTTATTGAACGACCAAAAGCTATGCCTTGTACTATAGCTGTGAGTGTGTGTATGTGTGTGGGTGTGCGTGCGTGTGTGCTATCAATCACAGGACGGCGCAGTCAACCCCAACATTCTATGGAGTGGTGTGCTTGCTGGGTAAGATTGCTGCTGTCTTATTGAAAGAACGGCAGTCATGTCACATGCGGAGGCGTGCGTGTATGTACAGGCGTGTGTGCGCGCTATCAATTACAGGACGTCGCATGCAACCCCAACATTGATTGGTTGGTCGTGTGCCACCATGCTTTACCGTGTCATCGCATGACCAAAGCTAGGTCTTGTACTATACCTTTGTGTCTATCTTTTACATAGCACAGTTAAGCTGTAAGGCAAGCCATTTACAGGACGTTGCACTCAGTCCTAACATTGATTGGTTGGTCGTGTGCTATCATGATTCGTCGTGTCAACTCAATTCAGTTGTGTCTGGCTATTACATACTGCAGTCAAGTTGTAACGCATTGCATTTACAGGACGTTGCAATCAGTCCCAGCATTCATCTTTCTTGGACAAGCTTGCCATTGTCTTTCTGAACGACCGACAACCATGATCTTCTGCGGTCTCTGTCAGCAGGATTACCATCATCAGCATCAGCCAGCACCACCAACAAAAGCATTATCATCATCATTATCAACAGCAGCATCGTCATCAGCTGAAGGTGACCGATCGGGTGACTCATCACAGGGCTATGTCGGCGGAGTGAACGTATGTGAACGTGTTCAGACATGTCTTTAGGGAAAACTGGAAGATAACTCAGAGCGTACTGACAGTATAACGATACAGCTGATCAAATATGACGATGCTTCCGGTCATATGTCTAAAGGTATACAATCAAAACACGTGACTAAAAACCGATTAAAGATGGCGTCGCACTCGATCACATGTGTAAGTGTACATCTGCGTGACTAAAACCGTTCAAAAATGGCGCTGTACCTGGTCTCGTGTCTTATGGGATACATCCTAAACACGTGACTAATGGTCAAAGACGGAGTCGCATCCGGTCACATGACCAGAGAATATACTGCTGAGTCAGGAGTCTTCACCAGCAGATATCGTGTATATAACACCCACCATTCGCCGTCTAGATGTCCCGGTCTCAGTGAACATCGTTCAGGTCACAATGTGCCAAGTCTCTAATGGTAAGATGGGGTTTTTGATAAGTCTTTCACATTTTCGGTGTGGTTCTCCAAGTAGGCATACAGGTAACCTAACAATACTAGTATAATAAAGAGATATATGATGCTAATCACATATAACTGGAGTATGTGCTCTGCTGGCTGCGACACCAATCAACACATGCACATGGCTGATCCAGCAACCCTGCATACAGAAAGTAGTGTCCTTAGGACCGGCAATGTCCCACAAGGAGCGACTCGACCACTGATTTTTGCATTTGCCAATAGCAACTAATGATACAACCGAGACACGCGTGTAATGACCCAGTAGGTCAAAAACAGTGGTAATGGAAGAAACCATCGTGGAAACTAACACACAAAATACCCCAGAGGGGGAAAGAAATTCGTTCTGGTGCATGTGTGGTCGGCGAGTGCCACGACTAGAGATTGTCTGCTTCTGTCAACTGGTCGCTATATACACAGTCATTGGCGTATCACTATTCAATCTGTCTCGAGACAGCGTCGACACAGTCGAGGGCAAGTTGTGGATAGCTCTTCTAAGCAGCTGTCTGGGTTACATGCTACCAAACCCTAAAATATGAGCTTCTACCTGACATTACCGAGTAATGCGTCGCCGAACATGTTTCCCAAGAACACACCGGGTCACTATTTCGTCAAGTTACCGCAGACTATTGAGGTGAGTCAACATTTCGAAGTGGGTCTGGCCGAAATTCAGTTCCCCAACTACTACTGCAATGTGCTAGAGAATGAAGTATGGTTAAGATACATACCACCAAACGGTAGAGTGATAAGAAAGGCGTGTCCCCCGGGCCTGTACAGTTCACCAGACGCGTTTATAACTGCCCTGAATCGCCTAATGAAAGATCGGAAGGTGGACGAGCAGCTCTGTGTTCTATTCCATTTCGACAATACATCAAAGAAAGTCATCGTGAATATACTCGAACCCGGGGCCACTATTACATTTAGTGAGAAGTTGCAAGAGATACTAGATACAATTGAAGGTGAAGGGGCGATAGACCTGAATTCCGACCTACAAAATATCTACGTATACTGCGATCTCATTGCGGCGAGACCAGTCGGAGACGTCCTGGTCCCACTACTAAGGACGGTTCCTATCATGAATCAGCACTCGACCTCAGTGTTTCGCGCCTACGACAATCCTCATTACATACCGCTGAGTCGTTACTCCTTCGACACGGTGGAAATACTTCTAACCACTGATACGGGTACAAAGGTCGCATTCACTACAGGGACTTCAGTGCTGACGTTACATTTTCGAGTTCGGAAGAGATCAGACCTAGAATAACGGTAAAATACGGGGCGCTACGTCGAAACCACAGACTGTCCGAAGACATGATGTGCCCGACACTCAGATGATTGATGCCTCGGTTATCTACAAGACTCAGATATCAGCCCACCAATCAGGAGACCAGTTTTATGACTACAGGCTAAGTGACATGTACATACCAGGCTACCAGCTGGAAAAAAAACCAACCTACCCAGACAAGGGTGTGAAGAAATCCAGATACAACATACATTGTGTATAGCTCTGTATGTGAAAATAAAAGGTTGTGATGATACTATGTATACCACCTCATTTCACATCAGCCATTTCGTATAATGACATTATGCGATTTTATTCTTGAAAAATGTACTGAAATACTGTAAAATGTACTGAAATACTGTAAAATAAACAGGTCTATATTATAATTACGTCTTGGTTGTTGAATTTTTTTCCAGTGTTTACGGTGTATATAGTTGTCATGTGATGAGAGAATGAACGGCAAAGATCTTGGTCAAGTAAGAAAATTTGTTAGCCAAAAGGGGAAAAATGTTGGCTACATTTCAACCAGACTTATAAAAAAACTCACCCAAGCTTATGAAAAGTAGGAAAATTTGTTAACCAAATGTGGAAAGGTTAGCCGAATTTCAAACCAAACTTATAACAAATCTCAGTCAAGCATATGAAAAGTAGGAAAATTTGTCAACCAGACGTGAAAAGTTTGGCCAACTGTCACCTAAGCTTATGAAAAGAGGGAAATTTTGTTGTCCAGAGGTGACAATTTTGACCACATTTCACCCAAACTTATGAAAAGTAGAAAAAATTGTGTTAACAAAAGGGCAAAAAGCTTGGCCAAGTAAGAAAATGTGTTAACCAAATGTGAAAAGGTTAGCCAAATTTCAAACCAAACTTATAAAAATCTCAGTCAAACTTATGAAAAGTAGAAACATTTGTTAACCAAAGGTGAAAAAGTTAGCCGAATGTCAAACCAAACTTATAAACATCTCAGTCAAACACATGAAAAGTAGGAAAATTTGTTAACCAAGCATGAAAACTTTGGTCAACTTTCATCCCAAACTTATGAAAAGTAGGAAACTTTGTTAACCAAATGGCAAAAAGATTGACGAAGTAAGAAAATGTGTTAACCAAATGTGAAAAGATTAACCAAATTTCAAACCAAACCTATAAAAATCTCAGTCAAACATATGAAAAGTAGGAAAAATATGTTAACCAAACGGGAAAAAGTTTGGCCAACTGTCACCTAAACTTATGAAAAGTGGGAAATTTTGTTGTCCAGTCGTGAAAAGTGTGACCAAATTTCATCCAAACTTATGAAAAGTAGGAAACTTTGTTAACCAAAGGGCAAAAAATCTTGGCCAAGTAATAAAATTTGTTAGCCAAAGGGGAAAATTTTGGCTACATTTCAACCAGACTTATAAAAAACGCACCCAAGCTTATGAAAAGTAGGAAAATTTGTTAGCCAAATGTGAAAAGGTTAGCCGAATTTCAAACCAAACTTATAAAAATCACAGTCAAACATAGGAAAAGTAGGAAAATTTGTTAACCAAACGTGAAAAGTTGACCAACTGTCACCTAAACTTATGAAAAGTGGGAAATTTTGGTGTCCAGGTGTGAAAAGTTGGACCACATTTCACCCAAACTTATGAAAAGTAGGAAACTTTGTTAACCAAATGGCAAAAAGCTTGGCCAAGTAAGAAAATGTGTTAACCAAAGGTTAAGATTTTTGGACAAGTTTGACCAAAGTTCAAACAAAACTCATAAAAAACTAGGAAACTTTGTTAACCAAATGTGAAAAGTTTGACCAAAGTTCATCGAAGCTTATAAGATATTCGCCTGTCCCCTATGCAAACAACAGTTGTATTTCAGAAAATTAAACTTATCTTATGTAATAAGTCACTATAATTGAAGGAACAAAATAAAATTTCAACAATAAAATTGTACAAAAAATTAACAATTAAATTTCTACATGAAATATTCAAGCTGGAGACATAAAGAGAAATTTAATTGTTAATTTTTTGTACAATTTTATTGTTGAAATTTCATTTTGTTCCTTCCTTGTTAGGTTAACTGTCATTATACGAAATGGCTGATGTGAAATGAGGTGGTATACATAGTATCATCACAACCTTTTATTTTCACATACAGAGCTATACACAATGTATGTTGTATCTGGATTTCTTCACACCCTTGTCTGGGTAGGTTGGTTTTTTTCCAGCTGGTAGCTTGGTTTGTACATGTCACTTAGCCTGTAGTCATAAAACTGGTCTCCTGATTGGTGGGCTGATATCTGAGTCTTGTAGATAACCGAGGCATCAATCATCTGAGTGTCGGGCACATCATGTCTTCGGACAGTCTGTGATTTCGACGTAGCGCCCCGTATTTTACCGTTATTCTAGGTCTGATCTCTTCCGAACTCGAAAATGTAACGTCAGCACTGAAGTCCCTGTAGTGAATGCGACCTTTGTACCCGTATCAGTGGTTAGAAGTATTTCCACCGTGTCGAAGGAGTAACGACTCAGCGGTATGTAATGAGGATTGTCGTAGGCGCGAAACACTGAGGTCGAGTGCTGATTCATGATAGGAACCGTCCTTAGTAGTGGGACCAGGACGTCTCCGACTGGTCTCGCCGCAATGAGATCGCAGTATACGTAGATATTTTGTGGGTCAGAATTCAGGCCTATCGCCCTTCACCTTCAATTGTATCTAGTATCTCTTGCAACTTCTCACTAAATGTAATAGTGGCCCCGGGTTCGAGTATATTCACGATGACTTTCTTTGATGTATTGTCGAAATGGAATAGACCACAGAGCTGCTCGTCCACCTTCCGATCTTTCATTAGGCGATTCAGGGCAGTTATAAACGCGTCTGGTGAACTGTACAGGCCCGGGGGACACGCCTTTCTTATCACTCTACCGTTTGGTGGTATGTATCTTAACCATACTTCATTCTCTAGCACATTGCAGTAGTAGTTGGGGAACTGAATTTCGGCCAGACCCACTTCGAAATGTTGACTCACCTCAATAGTCTGCGGTAACTTGACGAAATAGTGACCCGGTGTGTTCTTGGGAAACATGTTCGGCGACGCATTACTCGGTAATGTCAGGTAGAAGCTCATATTTTAGGGTTTGGTAGCATGTAACCCAGACAGCTGCTTAGAAGAGCTATCCACAACTTGCCCTCGACTGTGTCGACGCTGTCTCGAGACAGATTGAATAGTGATACGCCAATGACTGTGTATATAGCGACCAGTTGACAGAAGCAGACAATCTCTAGTCGTGGCACTCGCCGACCACACATGCACCAGAACGAATTTCTTTCCCCCTCTGGGGTATTTTGTGTGTTAGTTTCCACGATGGTTTCTTCCATTACCACTGTTTTTGACCTACTGGGTCATTACACGCGTGTCTCGGTTGTATCATTAGTTGCTATTGGCAAATGCAAAAATCAGTGGTCGAGGCGCTCCTTGTGGGACATTGCCGGTCCTAAGGACACTACTTTCTGTATGCAGGGTTGCTGGATCAGCCATGTGCATGTGTTGATTGGTGTCGCAGCCAGCAGAGCACATACTCCAGTTATATGTGATTAGCATCATATATCTCTTTATTATACTAGTATTGTTAGGTTAACTGTATGCCTACTTGGAGAACCACACCGAAAATGTGAAAGACTTATCAAAAACCCCATCTTACCATTAGAGACTTGGCACATTGTGACCTGAACGATGTTCACTGAGACCGGGACATCTAGACGGCGAATGGTGGGTGTTATATACACGATATCTGCTGGTGAAGACTCCTGACTCAGCAGTATATTCTCTGGTCATGTGACCGGATGCGACTCCGTCTTTGACCATTAGTCACGTGTTTAGGATGTATCCCATAAGACACGAGACCAGGTACAGCGCCATTTTTTGAACGGTTTTAGTCACGCGGATGTACACTTACACATGAGATCGAGTGCGACGCCATCTTTAATCGGTTTTTAGTCACGTGTTTCGATTGTATACCTTAGACATATGACAGGAAGCATCGTCATATTTGATCAGCTGTATCGTTATACTGTCAGTACGCTCTGAGTTATCTTCCAGTTTTCCCTAAAGACATGTCTGAACACGTTCACGTACGTTCACTCCGCCGACATAGCCCTGTGGTGAGTCACCCGATCGGTCACCTTCAGCTGATGACGATGCTGCTGTTGATAATGATGATGATAATGATTTTGTTGGTGGTGCTGGCTGATGCTGATGATGGTAATCCTGCTGACAGAGACCGCAGAAGATCATGGTTGTCGGTCGTTCAGAAAGACAACGGCAAGCTTGTCCAAGAAGGATGAATGCTGGGACTGATTGCAACGTTCTGTAAATGCAATGCGTTACAACTTGACTGCAGTATGTAATAGCCAGACACAACTATAGTACAAGGTATAGTTTTGGTCGTGAGGTGACACGACGAATCATGATAGCACACGACCAACCAATCAATGTTAGGGCTGAGTGCAACGTCCTGTAAATGGCTTGCCTTACAGCTTAACTGTGCTATGTAAAAGATAGACACAAAGGTATAGTACAAGACCTAGCTTTGGTCATGCGATGACACGGTAAAGCATCGTGGCACACGACCAACCAATCAATGTTGGGGTTGCATGCGACGTCCTGTAATTGATAGCGCACACACACGCCTGTACATACACGCACGCCTACGCATGTGACATGACTGCCGTTCGTTCAATAAGACAGCAGCAATCTTACCCAGCAAGCACACCACTCCATAGAATGTTGGGGTTGACTGCGCCGTCCTGTGATTGATAGCACACACGCACGCACACCCACACACATACACACGCTCACAGCTATAGTACAAGGCATAGCTTTTGGTCGTTCAATAAGACAGCAGCAATCTTACCCAGCAAACACACCACTCCACCGAATGATGGGTCTGAATGCGACGTCCTATAATTGATAGCACACCCGCGCGAGCGCACGTGCACACATGCATGTACATACACACACGCGCGCTAGCGCACACGACCTGACTGTCGTTCGTATATAATGACAATTGCAAAACTTGCCCCCGGAAGTCAGACACTCTGTAGAATACTGAGGTTGACTGCAACGTCCTGTAATTGAAAAAAAAAACACACACACACACAGACGCGCACGTGCCATGACTACCGTTCGTTCAATAAGACAGCAGCAATCTTACCCAGCAAACACACCACTCCACCGAATGATGGGTCTGAATGCGACGTCGTGTAATTGATAGCACACCGGCGCGCGCGCACGCACACACACACGCGCGGACTAGTGCACATGGCATGACTGTCGTTCATATATAATGACAATTGCAAACTTGCTTAGCACACACGAAACTCCAAAGAATGTTGAGGTTGACTGTGATGCCCTGTAATTGATAGCACACGCGCGCGCGTATGCACACACACACACGCGCGCGCGCGAGCTCGCGTACGTGCCATGACTGTCGTTCGTCCATAATGACAATTGCAAAACTTGCCTCAGGAAGTCAGACACTCAGTAGAATACTGAATTTGACTGTGATGTCCTGTAATTGATAGCACACCCGCGCGCACGCACGCATAACACACACGCGCGCGCTAGCGCACATGACCTGACTGTCGTTTGTATATAATGACAATTGCAAACTTGCCCAGCACACACTGAAACTCCAAAGAATGTTGAGGTTGACTGTGATGTCCTGTAATTGATAGCACACGCGCATGCACACACGCATGTATATACACACACGCGCGCTAGCGCACACCCCATGACTGTCGTTCGTCCATAATGACAATTGCAAAACTTGCCTCAGAAAGTCAGACACTCCGTAGAATAATGAGGTTGACTGTGATGTCCTGTAATTGATAGCACACCCGCGCGCACGCACGCATACACACACGCGCGCTAGCGCACACGCCCTGACTGTCGTTCGTATATAATGACAATTGCAAACTTGCCAAGCAAACACGAAACTCCAAAGAATGTTGAGGTTGACTGTGATGTCCTGTAATTGATACCACACACGCGCGCTGCGCATGCACACCCGCATGTATATACACATACGCGTACGCATACGCACGTGACATGATTGTCGTTCATTCAAAATGAGAATCGCAAACATGGCCAGCAAGCACACCACTCCACCGAATGTTGGGACTGACTGTGATGTCCTGTAATTGATAAGCCACACGCGCGCGCGCACGCACACACACACACAGACGCGCACACATATCCCGTGTGACTAAGTCATCAAGGCAAGTACGTATATATAGCCACTGGGACAACTTACCTACAGCTATAGAATTACATACATATATAAATACATAGATACATACATTCCATAAATACATACATATCTATTTATATTTAATATTTCAAATAATATATATAGCGGTGTCGGATAGGAATATTTTTATTATTTTGCCACAGATATTCCCTTCACAATCTTCTGACCGCTATCTACAATAAGCATTGAAGGCCGTCCATGTTAATTGACAATTCCGTAGGCGTTCTACATGAGCGGTATCATTTAATCTCGCGGTCGCTGGTCAGCCCTTGTATTTTTCTCACGGGGCGTGTTCGGTGAAGCGTCACTTTTTGGTTGTGTGCACAGGTAACGATTGGGGGTCAGGGGAAGTTAGTGTGTAGAAGGGGGACAATTCTGGTTTAGTCAAGGGACCGATTACTGTCCCCTTGTCGTAATTTTATAATTAAAGGAGTATAACCGTGGTGTTTAATAATATTACATATTTTAATGTATATCTTGATACACTATGGTTTAAATTAATGGAGACTCGTAGATTTTTATTGACGTACCTATTCTCCAATATACATACAAGATATTTTGGTGATTAATTAAGTTTTTAGGTTTAATTTGTAAATAAATTTCTTTTTCTAGTATATTTTTTAGACCAGCTTTTAACCAAACGCGTAAAGGATATACATGGGGTACGGACTTCTGGTGAATTAGCATACTGAGCCGTGCAAAAGTTTATTAAGACGGTCATTACTTGACCTACTCGGGTTAGCTCGAGAGATGGACTAAATCAATTCTGTGTCATATTGATTTCGGTCTCCTCATAGAAGTGGATCGATATGACTGGAGGTCGCGCATACCGCACCACACACACACACACACACGCGCGCGCACACACTGGGACTCGAACCCGGCAACTATTTGGTCTACTTATATAAGTATTCCACATGACCGGGGCTTGTCTCGTTGTCCGCCCTGCCCGCCCCACCACCACAGCCGCCGCCCACCCCGCCGCTGCCGCCCCGGAACCGGAAGTCAGTCGGAAGTAGTAATTACGACAACCGGAAGTAGTCATCCAAGAAAAATAACCGCCAAATTCAAATATCTGGGTCATTTGCGGGCCGTTTTCACGGGGGGCCAATGTGGGTGGTATAACATTCATATCGGGAAATACGACTTCCGACCCCCCTCGATGGCCCCCAAATACTAAGTAGTTAGGACCTGACATACTACTCATATGGAAATAATTGCCTCTGATTTCGTCGGTTTCGGATTTCGCCGATTGTTTTTGGGTGGATTATCGACGAAAACCAGAGATTTTAATGCGCGCACGCACACACACACACACACATACAGATATAATATATATATATATATATATATATATATATATATATATATATATATATATATATATATATATATATATATATATATATATATATATATATATATATATATGTGGATTCTTTCAGGTACGACACAGAATGCAGGGTCACGCAATCTCTTCATGCCGCATTTATCTGCCATACTCCGTTTGACTGTGTTTACAGTAACCGCTGGGAGTATATCTACATCGACAGTGGTTGCTCTTGTTTTGTTAGAGAGAAATCTGGAACACCTGCAAAGTAAATAGATCTACCAATCTTGAGTAAAATACTGAAATATAGCCATATAGTTGGTGTTCTTTGGAAAGTGTTTGATTACATGTGTCGAATAAATGTTGTTTAACCTATATAGTTTAGGTGTTGATGGTGCTTTTACTGTTGCTCTTATCTGCTTTTATTTTCTTCTTATTGTTGTTGTTGTTGTTGTTGTTGTTCTTCCTCTCTTCTTTCCCTCATATGTTTTCCAATTTGCACTCAGACTTTCAAGTTAATGTCTAAAATCAATAAATCAGGTGCCGTCTCCGTAACGAAGGTTGGCCCCATCACTGTCTGTCGCTCGCCTTAATTGTACATTCTGTCAGACTGTTAGTTGTTCGCCCATCTCTTTATGTTATTTTCCCACTTGTATCGTTGTCTACCTCGTGCTCGCTTGTCTTAAACTGTACCCTCCAGTATAGTTTTTATATGAGTGTTATGTATTTTAACGTGGCCGAAATAATTCATTTGCCTCTTCTTTATTTCTTTCATCAACTCTCCTTTCATTCCCATATTTTCTAGAACCTCTATATATGATGGGGTTTTTTTTTTTTGGTTCCATGAAATACGGCATATTTGTGAGGTTTTAAAGAATATTACAAAATCCCCAAAGAGTGAGGTTTTCATAAAATATATCTGTATATGATAGATAAGGGTTTGATATGACATCCCTTATGGGATGGATAATCATTCCCGAACAGCCCTTCAGAGGAACAATATAACAAGACTCGCGAACCCCCACTGTGAGAAAATTAGACCTAAGTTTAAGCTGCTACACAGAACTATAAAATAAAAGTTCCCCCATTGGGCTTGTAGAGATCCTGGCAATTCGCCATAGCAACAGAGGCACTTGTTCCCTCCTTATTAATGTTGACAGTGTGCTTTTAGCCAACCTCATGTGGATCTAACATTATGTGTACCAAAAGTGACACATGCTAATTGGACTCAACAGTAGTTGACCAAAACATCAACAATGGAAGATACTTTACACAGTTGAACATAACATTCACAATAGCTGTACTCAACAAAGGTTGAACAAGACATTCACTATGAAATGTTCTCAACAACAACTGGACAAGACATTCACAATGAACTGGTCTCAACCACAGTTGGACAAGACATTCACAATTCACTGCACTCAACAACAGTTGACTAAGACATTCACAATAAATGTACTCAACAACCATTTTCAACATCACACTTGTATTTAAACTGGAGGGGTCGAGTGAAGACTCAGGTTCCACCTAGTGTCATATTATACACTTCAACAATTTATATGCATAACAGCACCATCGGTAAAATAAACCCAGATACTTCATCCCAAACCAACCCACAGAGTCCCAACCTATAAAAATAATAACTCTCCTCTATCCAACAATATCAACACATCTATAAAACTCCCCCTCCAACAATGGTCCTACTATAATCAAATAGTATTTCTTCATTTTTCACCGAGGAAAAGAATTCACATGTTCTTCTTCTTCTTCTTCTTCTTCTTCTTCTTCTTCTTCTTCTTCTTCTTCTTCTTCTTCTTCTTCTTCTTCTTCTTCTTCTTCTTCTTCTTCTTCTTCTTCTTCTTCTTCTTCTTCTTCTTCTTCTTCGTTCATCCGGATTTTTTTCCGGATGTGACTGCGTTGTGCCTGTTTACAGCAGAGCTGCGTTCTTGCGCCGTCAGGCCGACACATCCGACTTCTGCGGGCATTTTTTGACCGGGTTAACCTTCCCGGAATTCACATGTTCTGGGCAAAACACAAGTCTATAACCACTGTTCTGGTTCATTCTAATCCTGTTGCCACTAATAAGCGGTGTTAGGGAAAGTCCCAGGTAGCAGCCTTCCTCATGATACACCCTATACAAGTCAATTCCCTCTTGTGAAACAGTATCTGAAGAGATAAAACCATATTGAATCCTTAGTGATGACAAGACACTTGGGGTCATTCAATACAGTTGAGTATCCACTCCCCCTGATGCTGGGAGATAAATGCTCGTTACATGTTATCCATGACATTCCGAAGACCAACCAGTGATTTGGGACATAAATCCAACATTCAGCAGCATCCCACAAAGCAAATCCATCTCACCAAGTTTACAGAATGGGAATAAAAGCTAAAACACTTATTCTGGCACTTCAATTAATATCCAGTCTGAATAAAGAAATAATCAAATCCTCTTCCTCCTAATAATAAGCCGCAGCTATTAATGAGCTGGGTTAGTGAATTCCAAAGAAATGCAAATATTCCAGGCTTGAGGAATAATCTCGGAGGTTCCAGATAAACACAGTTCTCAACCTTCTTTGGCCTGCTTGATGCAAACTGAGAGCAGGTAGTCCTTTAATAGATTGTATATCTCTCTTCGCGGATTCTTGAAGGTAGACTATCATTACATCGCCAACAATGTCCACCATCCCTGTGTTTATGTTCAGAGAACAGACTCTCACAGCCACCATTTACAAAGGCATATATACTGAAGGTTCAGGCTGTTAATTCAACCTGTCAGCTCTGTGGTAATTACTGGATTCCGCCATAAACAAGGAGTTGAAGATTCGAGATAGAGACCACAGTTTGGTTGTCCCCATTAAAAGGCCTCTCCACCATCCCTTTCTCTGCCGATACAAAAAAAAAAAGCAAAACCATTGCTATACATTTGTACTAAAATCAAATGTCATAATCAAATTATCAACAATTACAAAAGGAGATCCAAGGAAATGGGGAGGAAAAGGGAGGGTGTTGCTCATGCACCAATCCCCTCATATTGGTGATGGGGTGTAATCCACTCTGATGGACTGTGGGTGATATATACTCAATGCTCACCCTATTTTGTGATGGACCTGAGGCTTCGTGCTGAGTTGGGGACATCATTACACAATCAACAGCATGGTAATATACTTGTCCAGATATGTCAAAATTCTCATAAGACTCAGAAAACATGAGACATGGGCATCATGAGATAGGTATCATAAGACAAGCATTATGAAACACACATGCTGAAACAAGCATTATGAGACAGGCAGCATGAGACAAGGATCATGAGACAGGCATCTTGAGACAGACACCATGAGACAAGTATCATGAGACGGACGTGCTGGAACAAGCATCATGACAGATATGAGACAGATGGGAGACAGGCATCATTTATAACTGCAATATGTAGATACAATATCACTTGACCAATGGAAAATAACCACTGACCAGACCAATCCCCAATCCCAGTGGGTGGTACTTTGGTAAATATATCCCATCCACAATCATACAGCAAAACCAGTCCTCCCCTTTCTCAGACTAGACTCGGTTCACAGTGCCATCCATCATCACCATCAGATCATTGGCTCTATCCCTACTGGGTAACAATAGTATATACCTCTCTCGGCAGGTAAGGCAATCTTATACATAAAAGGTGATCTCCGTCTGTCTGTCCATATGTCCTTTATGCGCTCGCGAACGGCCCACCCGATTGAGATGAAATTTTCTACACGTCTTCCTTTCATTCCACCGCAGCCCACTGTCATATTTTTTTAGTGTGAAATCGGCTGCTTACCCAATATTATTTAATTTTTCATTTTTCATTATAATTTCATATATTTCAGGGGACTTAACTCTGTAAAAGTTATTTCAAGGGGCATAACTTTTCTGTATAACTTATAGTCATATTGTGGCATCGTTTTCAAAGATTTATAAACTCTTTGTCCATAGTTATATACCGGCATATGAGTTATAATAAATAATGATACAATCTATAAGGCATTTTCAAAGTTTTCATAAAAATAATGCATAGTGCATAACATTGTAACTCATCTTTTTTTGCTTAAAGAATAAATAAATAATAGTTACCTTATCTCTACCAAGTTTGAAGATTTTATATTTCTTTACACTGTCGCCAACTCTAAGAAGACATGGAACAACTTCAGCAATTATTAAATCTACAGGCATATGCGTTATATTCCTCCTCCTCCTCCTCTCCCCTCCTCCACCTCCTACCCTCTTCCTCTTCTCCTCCCCCTCCTCCCTCTCCCTCCTCCATCCTCCTCTTCTCTCTTTCTCCTCCCTCCTCCTCCCTCTTCCTCCTCCCAGCTCCTACTCCTCCTTTTTCTTCTTCTTCTGCTGCTGCTGCCGCTGCTCCATTTACCCAAGTTAATTGTTGGGGAAGATGTAAAGATCTTTCAAGTGCTCTTTCTAATGCTTTTTGTAAGTTGGTCTTCGTTTATCTAAGGTTGTTCTAACTGCAACCAATAAATGATTAGACAGACAGACAGACAGACAGACAGACAGACAGACAGACAGACAGTCGGGAACGGGAACTTATATGACTACTCATATGAATTAAATGAGATGCTCCCCATCAGGGGCTGGGCGAAGCCGGGCCGGATCAGACAGATAGACAGACAGATAGACAGACAGACAGACAGATAGATAGTCGGGAACGGGAACGTGAGCTTATATGACTACTTATATGAATTAAATGAGATGCTCCACACCAGGAGCTGGGCGATGCCGGCCGGGTCAGACAGACAGACAGACAGACAGACAGACAGACAGACAGACAGACAGACAGACAGATAGTCGGTAACGGGAACGGGAACTTATATGACTACTTATATGAATTAAATGAGATGCTCCCGACCAAGGACTGGGCGAAGCCGGGCCGGGTCATACAGACAGACAGACAGACAGACAGACAGACAGACAGACAGACAGACAGACAGACAGACAGTCGGTAACGGGAACTTATATGACTACTTATATGAATTAAATGAGATGCTCCCCACCAAGGACTGGGCGAAGCCGGGCCGGGTCAGCTAGTATCTAATAAACAATATTCACATGTGAAACAAAACACATATGAAAAACATGTCCTTCCCCCTGAATCATTGCATAAGCCATCAGATATATATTCAGCCAACTTAGACAAGGTTCGAACACATATTGTCCTTTTCTGAACGCAGTTCGTAAACCCAACCAATGTTGCAAAGGAACAAGTGCATCAATTTGGAGATAAATTGTATTTAAGGCAAATCTTTAAGAGTACTTTTAGCAATTCTCATGAAAGTAAAATAATCACCAGTCATCATAGGAATTGTGTTATTCTGGCATGAAATATGAATATGAATATAATGAGGTATCTATCCTTTCACATGACATAGTAATCATAAAACCAACATCTCACTCCTTCCAACATTCTCAGCATTTACAGGGAAAAGATTACATGTCGCATCACACATTCTGATGGCAAGAGTCATAAAAAGTAGACTCTGAAGAGCGTTTCTACAGTTGATTAAGCATATAGAGTGCAAATATGCATTGAGAGTGATATACAGTCATCAAGCATACGAAAATTCTCATAGCAGACAAACGATAGGCATGGTAGAGCATTCAGTGTGTTAGACATGTCATCTGATAGAAATCAACATTCAGTACAACTCCACAGGGAAGTTCTGATCTGACTTTTACATTTCTCATACAAATACTCTGATATTCATCTCTTTCGCATCACCAGGCACAGCCACAGCATTAAACATGATTTATAGTCGTACCTGTGACAGCGAGAAATTAAATCAGGGCATAAAATAGCACCGCATCTTAACAGCAACCGCTCCAGATGAATTCCAAATATCAACTGCTAGGCTGTGGATTTAGAACGCCAGATAGCGTCTTTAGGTAGGCATCAGCCAATCAAATGACTGCATGCGCCTTTTTCATACCCTACCCTATTCTAGAAGCTTCGGTCCCAAAATAACCATGATATCGTTTTATCAGGAGGGACGCCGTTCTATAATTAAAGTTTTGAGAAATGTTATATGGACTGAGAATGTGGATGACTGACCCATCATGTTACAATATTCTTCTGTATTTCCACATCCCAGGGCCTCTACTAGACTTTCTAACTGCTTGTTCATGCTTCTGCGTCACATAGCAGTGGTGATTATACACAACAATAGCAGATTCAGTGCCAAACAAAAAGTAGGGTTGGACCAAACAAAAATGCATGGCGAAAAATGGGAAGTAGGGGTGTGTCACAGTTATGACTTGAAAGTTGTTAATATGGTAGCAGATATGGTGTGTTATATATCAAATTAATGGGGATTGCATAGGGGAAACTGCTGTATTAATATTTTATAAGCCAATGACAGTTACGAGAAGTTCGAATAATACGATTTATCATCCAATGGCACTTAATTGACTAATGTCCAACTGTAGAGCAGCGGGTACTTCAATTTTAATTCACCGCAACAGACGTCACGAGGCTATATTTAGCTTTAGCAGCAATATATAGCGTAGTTAGCAGCTATATATAGCAATAGCGGGGGATCTCCGTTCAATTAAAGTTGTTTTTTTTTCAGTGCGTGTCATGGCGCGACATGGCGCGAAAAAGGCGCGAAAAAGTAGCGACGAACGGTAACACAGCGTGTGTAGTACATTTTTACGTTGGCTTTCTGCAGTCATGACCCTAACCCTAACCCTAACCCTAACCCTAACTAGAAGAATGCCATAACGGAACGGGCCCTTTTCAGGGTCACAAATTAGCACACAATAACATCCCCTAAGTGTGCATAAGAGTATACAACCACTGAAATATTCAGGTCAACTCACACACATAACTAAACCATTTCCTGTACACCGACAACGTTATTCCGGTCAAGGTCATGCACACCGAGATACAGCGCGAATAAGGGGACTCCAGGATATGACGTTTGCGCTGGAATTCCCTTTGTTTGCGGTGAATTACAATCGAAGTACCGAGCAGCGTATGCTACCATAATAGAGAATATACCAAAGTAGACACAAGTAGACTTCCTAAAAACAGAAAGACTACTCACCGATGAAGAAGAGACCAAATGGCTCGGAATTGTAGACTTATGATTTTAAAAGGTCCCAGAACTGGTCAAGACTTCTAACAGTGCCAGGCGGGAACGATGGCGACCAACCGTACTTAAGCTCAAGACGGTATGCCTGGATAAAGATTGAGCCCCTAAATCTGATCTCTTCTTCTTGTTATAATTGCATCTAATACGTATAGACACACATACCTTCTCTTTCACAGACTACTGACATAGTAACATCTAAATTCTAAGTCTGAACATTTATTGAAACACTCTAACCACAATTGGCACGCTGTATTGACACCACATGTTATTGGACGAATCAAATTGACAGCACGCACATCCTACTGCGGCTGTGTGTGTGTCTCTCTCACACACACACACACAGAGAGAGAGAGAGAGAGAGAGAGAGAGAGAGAGAGAGAGAGAGAGAGAGAGAGAGAGAGAGAGAGAGAGAGAGAGAGAGAGAGAGAGAGAGAGAGAGAGAGATCAGAATTGTGAGGTAAGTCACACACAAACACACATCACACACAGATCGGAATTGTGAGGTAAGTATGAAAATTTTTTCCAATTCTCATTTTCTCTTCACTGCTTTCATTTTTCATCCTTTTGTTCTTCTCGTCCTGTCGTCACCTTTTGATGTAGTCACAGGAGATCCCCTGACTATATGTTGTGTTTGTGAATGTGTTTGTTTGCTGACGAATGCTAATCGCCGCAACGTCCTGTATGTGTCGTAATTCTGTTATGTATGCACTACTTTGTATCGTTTTATATTGTTTAGCTCGAGTGGCAGCTTGCTTCCCGTGATCCGGAAGTAATCCGTCCAGGTTGTTCTGTTGTCAGGATTTCTTAAGACCAAACTGAGAAAAATGTCTCAGCCAAATCTGTAGGTTTGGCGGTGTGCACTAACTTGTGCATAACAACTTTATAACTGTTCTATTGCAATTTAAATATACATGTGCTATTAGTAAAAATCAATTAGGAGTACGTTGTACTACGGATATGGTGTATATACATGAATTAAAAGCATGCACAAATATGTAAAGTTTTTATGGTAGGTCTATCCCGAGCAGTTCAGTTCAGTCGCGGTTCCAACAGCATAGCAACGGGTCGTCCCCATTATGCTTCGTTCCAGTACCAGTGAATATCACATAAAATGTTCATCACTGCCTCATGTGAAAAGTGGAAAAGACAGGAGTCTCGACAAATAACAGCCCGCGCAGGCACACTGTGCATAATGCCACCACCAGAATGTCACCACAAAAGTCCTCCACGAAACATTCCCGATCCAAGCAAAACAAGATGGGATTGCTCAGACTTTGTCACACCCACATAACAGATGTGAGTTTCCGTTTATGGCATTTCAGTGTTCAACCAGGAGATAGTGTGATCCGGTTTGTAAATTATCACCTGCCTTTCAGATGGGTCGACTGTGTGTTACCGAAACTGGTGTGAGAAGCACATGGGTCAACTGTGTGTTCTAGGACTGGTGTTGGAAGCAGATGGGTGGACTGTGTGTGTGACCGGGACTGGTGTGGGAAACAGATGGGTCAAGTGTGTGAGACCGGGACTGGTGTGGGGAGCAGATGGTATAACAGTATCTCTGTTATGGGATTTAAATTAGCTAGAAAGCTGCGCATTCATTAACTAATGGGGAAAGAAAGTTAGTGAACGCGTGAGCACGAATGGGTTTAGGTATCCAGGGGTGGCACACGCGTCACTTGGGATTCGGCTAGCAGAACAACAACAAACAAGTCTGTAAATAACATCACCAGTTTGAAGATGTATTATTTCAATCAATAAACGCATATTTATATTGTAGTCGAGACTTTCTCAACTATATCGACACGAGCCATCCACTGTACACAGCCTTATCGTGTCATCTGTACTGTTATACAGGCTGTTTTGGTGCCGTCGATCCCAAGATTTCCAGCATGGGTCGTCGCGGAGATAATTGACACAAGCGAAGATTTGTTTTATCTGCGTCTGGAGATGGATGTTTATTGGTTTTCTCAAGTAGATTATGAGAGACGCAGCAACTGAAAGCCCGCCCAGGGGTAGTTGTTGTGATTTCCCGGTGTTTGCTAAGTGGATCTTAGTCAAGGTCAGGAGATTTGCTTAATCTTGCTTCATTGAGAGACCGATGTTTTTGATATACCTGACTCACCAATATATAGTGCCTTGATCGGTGACATACGCTGCTTTTTATTGAAGTCAAGAATTGCTGTTTTGCATCGTAATTTTTAAATGATGTCGTCACCGCTAGATACATCATACAACCTGTAAATCCACCTTGTAACCTCGGGAAATAAATTATCTGTCTACAGCCGAACGATCCGCTCCAATTGGAACAGCGAAATCTCGAGGGTGATAAAATTTATGAGCGTAGTCTCAGCTCACTGGACTGTTTGAGGTCGAATCAAGGTCGACTTTCACTTTTTGGACCAGTAAATTTCTCGAATCAAGGTCAACAGTCAATTCAGCTCAGTGAAAGCATTGAATATGTTCAACTTATCTCAAATCAGTGGTGACAATTGATTTGAACTGACCGTTCCACTACCACAAATACAACTGAATCGTTTTTAAATTGGAGACCATCCAAGGGGTGAATTCTCAGTGAAGATAGATCTAACTTCTCGATAACTAACGGTCAAATAATTGTCGATTGGATCATCTTCCGTCACTTTGTCGATTGGATCATCTTCCGTCACTTTGTCGATTGGATCATTTTCCGTCACTTTGTCGATTGGATCATCTTCCGTCACTTTGTCGATTGGATCATCTTCCGTCACTTTGTCGATTGGACCATACTTCATTTTTACCCATAGACATAGGACAGGCATCGTCAGTTGGTAAACCCAGAACAAACAACAGAGCAGTATAGGTAATGGAGGATCTACAGCAAGTATAATCATAAATTTTGATTAATAATAATTTCAGATTAATTAACAACATACCCAATTGAACAGAGTATTTCTTGCTGCTTGCTTTAAGATAATATTGTGTTAAAATATTAGTATACTATATTAGTTGGTACTTCCCATTACAGATTTTTTTTAGAATGGAAGCCCAAGATTTTTCTCAAGTACTTAGTGGAGTTGGTGGTGCAATATCAAAGTTGGACGCGGTGTTAAGACAGCAAAGTGTAGTCAGTGATGTCGAGAGGTTTAATGGACAGGCGAGTCAATTTAAGAAATGGATTATATCCATTGAGAAACATGCATATCTAGTGAACGCTACGGATGAGGAAAAAAAGAATTTGGCTTATAGAACTAGTGCAAGTCCGGTTTCTGATCATATAAGAAGAAAGCTAGAAGCTGGAGGAGGTGAAACCTGGGAACAATTCAATGACGACCTAGCTCATAAATATGCAGAGATTACTGACCCTCAACACGCATTCTCAGTGTTGCGACAGACGAGACAAAATACTACAGAAAGTGTGCAGCTATACAGTGATAGGTTGATCAATTTAGCCGAAGAGTCATTTTTGGGTCAGAATGTACGAGCTGAAGAAGTGAAACGGATATTGGTGGGGATTTTTGTTGATGGGATTAGGTCAGATGGATTGAGGGTTCCAAATGTTGCTGTATGTAGCCGAGGCGCGGTGTTGGGGTGAGCGCCCAACATTGCTCAAATACCTCAATGGCTCGTGAATACATAACCTATGCAGCAAAAGTCCAACTCCTGGCATTCACGTGGCGGACCTGTTTAAACTAACAGGAGAAGGGGCGACGGCGAGTCTCTGGCGCCGGAAAATAACCAGTATGCTCTAGATGTGTATGCACGTACATGCATGCGCAGACAGGTGTGTGCGCGCGTACACATCTACACTCGAGTGAGACCACAGTCTGCTCTAGCAAAGAAAGGTGCTGAAGACGGTGGCAACCAGCCAAGAGGCGCACCACAGAAATCAGGATGCCACGCAATCACGCAAAATGGAATATGTCGACTACTGCTAATCGTTATGGTGCTCGCCCTGCTTTGGACCCCCAGGCAGGTGCAGTGCCGGGCCCTATGTCTCGAAAGGGTCCAACCCCAACTACTGGAGGTCCTTCTCAGATGTCCTGTGGAGCCAGGGGACATGAGAATAGGACGACTGGCCATACTAAACGAAGACTTAAAATAATGCACTGGAATGCGGAGGGAGTCAGCAACAAAAAAAATTGAATTAGAAAAAATCTTGGACCAAGAAAAAGTAAGCATATGTTGCTTGCAAGAAACTCACCTCAATGAAAATATAGCCTTCAAAATCAGAGGCTACCAGTGTTACCGATCTGACCGAAAGAACAGGCGAAAAGGTGGGATACTGACCCTTGTAAGAAATAACATCATGGCTTCCCAAATCAAAGTCTACATGGAAGGGGCTGAGTATCAGACACTTAAACTTAAGACAGATAATACAGATCTACATCTGATCAATTACTACTGTCCAAGTGACCGCCCACAGGCACTGGACACTCTACCACTAAAAGAAAAAATGATTGTGTGTGGCGATTTCAACAGCCACTCGCAGAGCTGGGGCTATGATCACATGGACCAGAGAGGAGAGAGACTGGAAGACTGGCAGGATGAGAATAGATTCATGTTGATTAACAAGCCGTCTGACCCACATACTTTCTACTCGAGATCATGGCACTCTACAACTACACCTGACCTGGCTTTTCATTCACCAGACCTGGAGTGGAACATTACACGAACTGTTGGGAAACAACTTGGTGGCAGTGACCATCGGCCAGTCTTTCTAACCGTAGAAAATGAGCTTGTAAGTGAAAGCAGCACCCTCTCGAGGTGGAACTACAAGAAAGCAGACTGGGCAATGTACAAGCATCGCACCAGCATACTGGTTAGAAACCTGAACAATGAGAAAGACATAAATAAAGCAGTTGAAGAGTTTGGGAAATGCATACTACAGGCAGCGCGAGAAACAGTACCAAGAGGAGCCCGTAAACAATATAAACCCTACTGGAGTAGTGAACTGGAACAGTTGCATAATGATGTTGAAGTGTGTAGAAAGCAAGCAGAGGCCACACCCAGCCAAGAGCACCACAATAAATTCCAGCATGCAAAAGCCAAATTTCAAAGGGCCAAGCTGCAGGCTAGACGGAAAAGCTGGCAGGAGAAAACAGAGTCTCTGAACTTTGAAAGAGACACAAGGAAATTGTGGAAGCTAATAAAACAGCTTAATGACGAGGGCACAGGGAGAAACTCAAAAATTGCACTACATAAAGATGGAAAAATCTTAACAAGAAAGCAAGCAGCTGACCATTTTGCGGACTCGTTCGCACAAGATAGCAATATCAAAATTAGTCCAGAGAAACAACAAGAGATTCGAGAGAAACGACAACATACAGGACAGAAGGAAATAGTACATGAGGTTCTGGAGGCACCCATCACAATCAGCGAACTGGAGCTAGCCATATCAAAACTGAAAATGAGAAAGTCACCAGGAGCTGATGGTATCTCCAATGAAATGATCAGGAACCTAGGAACAGAGGCCAAAACAAAGCTGTTGCAGATCTTCAATAACAGCTGGACCTTAGGCAGTGTTCCACAAGCCTGGAGAGAAGCAATCATGATACCCCTCCTAAAATCAGGGAAAGATGGTTCCATTGCCTCTAGCTACAGACCAATTAGCCTCACCAGCTGTCTCTGCAAAACACTGGAGCGCATCATCAATCACAGACTGCAGTGGTACATTGAAAGTAAAAACATCTTTGTGCCACAGCAGGCTGGCTTTAGGCAGTGCTACTCTACGGAAGATCAGACAACCTACCTCTCTCAAGAAATTGAGGATGCATTCCAAGAGAAGAAGCTGGTGCTTGCGGCATGGATAGATCTGAAGAAAGCCTTTGACAAAGTCTGGAAAGAAGGTCTGATGAAGAAACTGAGAAACTGCAAAGTCATTGGAAGAATGTACAAATGGGTGAAAGCATACTTGCACAACAGAAGAGCCCGAGTACAGATAGACGGACTCAAGAGCAAGAAAGTACTACTGCGTAACGGTGTCCCCCAGGGCGGAGTCTTGTCCCCCACACTTTTTCTAATCTTCATCAATGATCTTGTTGCTCACCTACCGCATGGAATTAAAGCGTCAATGTACGCCGATGACCTGGTTCTATGGAGCACAAATGAATATGCATCAGTGGCCACCAGATTGCTACAAAGAGCTGTAGATACATTTGCTGCATGGGCAAATAGATGGTGTGTCAGCATAAACACTGACAAGTGCAGCACAACCCTATTTACCCTCTCTCCAAAACAAAAGGCAGGGATCATCCAGATAAATGGAACACCCCTAAGAGAAGATAAAGAACCAACATACCTTGGAGTAACATTTGATGGCAAGCTGACATGGAGAAAGCACATCAACAAAGCAGTAGCAAAAGCCAGAAGGAAAATAGCCATCCTGAGAAAGCTAAGTGGAACCACATGGGGAGCCAGTACGAAAATACTTAGCAAAGTTTACCAACAGAGCATACGACCACACCTGGAATATGGGTCAACTGCGTGGTGTTCAGCATCAAATACCACACTACAAGAGCTGGACAAGGTGCAAAATCAAGCACTTAGAGTCACCACAGGAGGGATGAGATCAACCCCTATAGTGGAAATGGAGAAGATGGGGAGGACACAGGCACTGAGTGAGCGCAGAGATACGAAAACACTAATACAAGCAGAAAAGTTCCTCAGCTTGCCAGGCCACCCTATGAAGAACAGATTTGAAAACCTAGCTATGGGGCGGTTGAAAAGAAGTAGTTTTATCCACCAGGCCAAACGACTCTGCAGAGAAACCACTGATCTGCCCACAGTTGGTATCCCCCTAACAACTATTCCAGAGCGAACTCCATGGAAAGATGAGCATAGACTATCGTTACAAATCCAGACAAAAGTGAGAGGAATATTTGACAAGGAAGAACAGAACAGTGTGCAGCGCAGAACAGCCACTCTCAGCTTCCTTGATGAAGAATACCCACAGGACCTCTGGATCCGAGTCTACACAGATGGGTCAGCACAAAATGCTGTTCGAAATGGAGGAGCGGGAGTGTACATAGAATACCCAAATAATACTAGGGACACAGCCAGAGTACCGACAGGAAAGTACTGCCATAACTATGATGCCGAAATTGAGGCAATCAAGATAGCAACAGAGAAATTACTAAATAACAGCAATGGTACTCAACCTGTGGTGCTACTAACATTTGCAAAATCAGTACTCGAGGCGCTCCTCTCTGGGAAATTGCCAGTACTAAGGACACTACTTTCTGAACTTAGCAGTCAGCATAAAGTCACCATACAGTGGATACCATCCCACTGTGGAGTACCCGGAAACGACAGAGCTGATCAATTGGCTAAGGAAGGAGCCAAAGAGGAACAGCCTGATGTGCCCATTACATACCACCAAAAGAAAAGAATGATCAAATCAGTCAGAAAGCCACCAAAACCTGCTCAAGATGACTACCACATTATGGACAGACCAGAACAAGTCATTATTCTGCGCCTCAGAACAGGACACAATAGATTACGCAACCACATGTATACAAAATTCAAGATTGGTGAAACAGCCATGTGCACATGTGGATTGGCGTCGCAGACAGCAGAGCACATACTCCAAGACTGTCCAAAATATAACATATCTAGGCAAACCTTCTGGCCTAGAGAGACGACAGTGGAAGATAAACTCTATGGACCACTGTGTGAACTGAAAAAAAACAGTTCAATTCATGCAAGAGACGACATTGCAGATATAGACATATTTCAAGCGAACGAAAGAAGAAGAAGAAGAAGAAGATGGATTGAAATTTAAATTAATGAGAGAGAATCCTGCAAGGTTGTCACAAGCTGTAGATATCGCTATACAAGAG
This sequence comes from Cepaea nemoralis, assembly GCA_014155875.1. Classification (NCBI taxonomy): domain Eukaryota; kingdom Metazoa; phylum Mollusca; class Gastropoda; order Stylommatophora; family Helicidae; genus Cepaea; species Cepaea nemoralis. The sequence goes on from JACEFZ010004158.1 coordinate 104,317, forward strand.
GAAAGCTTGAGGAGAAGGTTTAGATTGAGGGTAGGACGAGAGTTAGGTAGTAGTTCGGAAGATAGAATTGAAGAACCAATGGAAATAGGACAGTATAGATATGGATGGAGAAGAAGAAAAGGAGATATACAGATGTTACAAGGAAACAGTAACGTATATAATCAAGGTAGAGAAGGACAAGTGAGAAATACTGTAAGAAACATGGTAGGTAACACAAATAACACAAATGTGGTTTGTTGGGGGTGCCACCAACGTGGACACATTTTTCGCTTCTGTGATAACAGACGTGTCCAATCGAATACACAAAATAATAGAGGTGCTCAGACTAGTACACAGAATAGAACTGTAAATGGTAGATCATCAAATGGGAATTATGGAGAGGTGCAGAGAAATTTTATAAGGTCAGGAGATCAGGGAAATTGGCATCCCGCTTACTGAACAGGATCGGCAGTAGGGAGGAAAATAGTAAGGTCCAAAAGATGACATTTAGAAATAAAAAACATAAGAAGTGGCCTCAACTTGGGGAGATAAAACAGTTGTCACTAAATATGATTGATCCTAGTTCATGTATTATAGAAATAGGGAAATATAAAATTAGAACATTGGTTGACTCGGGAGCACAAGTTAGTGTGATTAAAGAAACATTTTTATATCGAATATTAAAATATTTTAAAATATTTAGAATTCAGGATAATCTTCATTCGGTAACTGGACAAAATTTAGAAGTGCTTGGTCAAACGATGATAAATTTTAAGTTAGGAGGGATAAATGTTAGGCATATGTTCCATGTAGTCAAGGATTTAAATAGAAATATGATATTGGGTAGAGATTTTTTATTGAAAAATGGGGTGAGACTTTATTTTGATTTACATAAATTAAAATTCCAAGATGTTTACGTGGATTTAGAAGAGGATATGCATGTGTCGACACTAGTTAGAGTCAAAACGACCATGAATTTGAAACCACAAACGGTTAATTTAATACAGGCAAAGATGAAAAAAAATCCGTACTTTTCGGTGGGACAAACAGTTAAAATAACGGAATTAGAGAGAGACATGATAGATGAACCTGGCTTGGAGGTCACCGATGGGTTAATAAGGTTAGATAAACATCTCAGTTTTCCAGTGATGCTCCTAAACAATACAGGAAAAAATATTAAATTATATAGAGGCTGTGTAATCGCTAAAGTAGCGTATAATAATGATAACATGTTAACTACAGAAAAAGAAAACATGTTGGGAAATTCTTCTTCTTCTTCTTCGTTCATCCGGAGTTTTTTTTTCAGACGTGATTGCGTTGTGCCTGTTTACAGCAGAGCTGCGTTCTTGCGCCGTTAGGCCGACACATCCGACTTCTGCAGGCATTTGTTGACCGGGTTAACCTTCCCGGGGGTTTCTTAGGACGTTTGGCTCTCACTGTTGTGGTGTTATCCCCCATCCCAGCTGGCCCATATAGAACAGCCAAAGACATCCTGGTCAGCCCTCAAGGGAAGGCAGGGGCAGACCATGGGCATTCCCCGCCATCCAAGGAGGCTTCCATACTTGCAGAGCCGACACACAGCGCTCTGGTACTGGGCTCACCCAAGGAATCGTCACGTCCAGCACATGGCTGCTTAGCCTCACTTCCGTATATTGGGCCTTCCATTCACCATAGGCTGTTCTTCCGGAAACCAGAAGTATGCAGTCTGCAGATGACATCCACACAGTGAGCTTTCGATTCGGACTTTCGACATAATGGATTTGCTATCCAAGCAATATTCCATTTCGTGCCACTAGACAATTTTTCCACCTTTTATGAAGCCCACACAGTGTGCTTTCGATTCGGACTTTCCACATAATGGATTTGCTATCCAAGCAATATTCCATTTCGTGCCACTAGGACACTTTTTCCACCTTTTATGAAGCCCACACAGTGAGCTTTTGGTTCGGACTTTCCACATAATGGATGTGCTATCCAAGCAATATTCCATTTCATGCCTCTGGGGCGCTTTTGTAAACGACATACCTGTGGTATGAAGTGCGGCAGTCTAAATACTTCTTCATGCACCTTTAAATGTCAACCTGAATGTAGTTACAGTAAGCTGCAGTCAACTTGAGCTTGTTGATATCTCCATAGAGCTTGTCCTCAAATGAAGCAGATGTGGGCCAAAATATCTTTCTCTGTTCTGCATATATTGGGCACTCCTGCAGCAAATGTTTAGCTGTCATTTTACCAGTTCCACAATTGCATTCATCGGTATCTCCTATCTTTAGTTTATTGAACAAGTGGTATTTCAGCCTGTTATGTCCTGTGCGGAGTCTGAAGATTGCTACTTGTTCTCTTCGGCCGAGTTTGTAATATGCATCATCCTTCTGGTGACCTGGATGCTCTGATTCCCATTTGGTTCTATAGGTGCTTTTTATCAACCTCTTTGCCTCGATATAGGTTATGTTTATGTCAGGCTGTGGTAGTCGTCCGCCCTCTTTTGCCAGTCTGTCAGCCTCTTCATTTCCAGGTATGCTGCAATGTGATGGGATCCACTGTATTACAACTTTTTTGGATTTCTGGCATAGACCATGGAGTGCTGCTCTTAGGTCAGCTAGTTCTGTGCTGTTATTGCTCTTCAGTATTGAGACAGCTGACTTTGCATCTGTGAAGATAGCTATTTGCTTCTCTTTATTTTCCTCCATCAAGAGAATTTCTGCTGCAGTTTTCAGAGCCTCTACCTCCGCTTTGAAGTTACTTGAAAACTTTCCAGTTGCCATTGAATGTGTTTTTTTTCACTCCATTTTTTAAATTTAGGAGAATTCCTCCTCCTCCATTCTCTATTGAATTTTTGGCTGATCCATCTGTATATGCATGGGTCCAATTGCTGCTTGGGTAATGTTCTTTTATGTAGTTTAGGGTTATTTCTCTTCTTTCGGTTTCATGCTGAGTGTTCTTTTTCTCAATACCAGGAATGTTTTCTATCATCTCAGGCAGTTGCTGCTGTCTCCAAGCTGGGAACTTGTGTGCATTGTAAATGGGTTTGACTGTTGATATGTTAAGTATAGGATCTGCCCTAATCTTTCGTTTTGCAGTTTCTACAAAGTTGCTACGCTTCAGTCTTCCCTTTCCAAAACCACTAAACCTTTTATACATAGGGTGGTCTGTCAATCTTCTAAATTTTTCTGCTTGTTGCTGGGCTCTGCTATCTCTTCTATCCTGCATTGGTTGTAAACAAGTGATCTTTTCTAGTTCATTAATAGGCGTTGTCTTCAGGCTTCCAGTTATGATTCGCATTCCTTGGTTTTGGACTCTACTTATTTTGTTAAAGTTTGACTTAGCTGCTGTTGCCCAAGCTGCAATGCCATATTCCAGTACTGGCCTCACCCGTCCAGTATATAACTTCTTGAGAACTTTCTCATCTGCTCCCCACGTTGTACCAGCAAGCTTTTTCATGATTGCCATTCTCTGCCTTGCTCTTGTTCGATTGTTCTCAACCTGTGTCTTCCATGTCAGGCGACGATCAAAGGTGACTCCTAGATAGTTTGGATTTTCTTCATGGCGCAATATTTTTCCATTCAATACCAGCTTAGGTTGCTGAGTTTTATTTGAGAGGGAGAACACTGTGCATGTTGTTTTCTCCTCACTTATCTTCACTAGCCATGATTTTGACCAGTCCTCTAGCGCTAATAAGGCTTGCTGTATTCTGCTGTTAGCTGTACTAATATATTCTTCAGATGTCCATATGGCTAGGTCATCTGCAAAGGAGGATGTGTGTACTCTGGCTGGAAAATTTTCCGTGATGTCATTTATATATGCTAGGAATAATGTTGGTGAAAGAACTCCTCCTTGGGGGACACCTTGCTCCAACAGCATCATTTTGCTTGTTTGTCCTTGTACTTTTGTCCTGGCAGTTCTGTTCTCAAGGTAGTGGCTGATCCATTTATACATTTTTCCACAAACATGCATTTTTTGCAGTTTTACTTTCAGTCCTTCCTTCCATACTTTATCAAATGCTTTTTCTAAATCTATCCAGACTGCTAGTGTGTGCTTTTTCTCTTGGAAGGCATCCTCTATTTCCTGAGCTATATAGGTTATTTGATCTTCAGTGGATCTGTACTTTCTGAATCCTGCTTGGTGTGGTGTTAAGAGTTTGTTTTCTTCCAGATGCCATGTTAGCCTGCCATTGATAATGCGTTCCATTAATTTTCCTACACAGCTAAGTAGACTGATAGGTCGATAGCCATTTGGTTCTTCCAGGTCTTTTCCTTTCTTTGGGACTGGTATTAGTATAGCTTCCTTCCATGCCTGTGGGACTATTCCTCTCTTCCAGCTGTTATTTAGGACTGCTAGTAGTTTCTTCTTTGCCTTGGTGCCTAGTCCTATTAGCATTTCATTTGTGATTCCATCCTTTCCTGGTGATTTCTTCTTTTTTAGGGTATTCATTGCCTGTTCCATTTCTTCCATTGTTAGATTTGCCATCATATATTCTGCTGCTGTCTCTGTATTTCTATGATGTATCTGTTTGTCTTTGATTGCTTTCTTCTGTTCGGTTGTAATATCAATGTGGTTTGCATTTGCATAGTGTTCCATTAGTGCATTTGCAGCCTTTTTTCCTGTAAGCAAGGCATTTCCTTGTTTAATTAGTTATTTGTTTGTTTCTAGGTCCTTCATTGTTCATGGCTTTCACTAGTTTCCATAGTTTGTTTCCATCCCTGTCAAAATTCAGGTTTTCTGTTTTTTCCCTCCAACAATCTCTTGTTGTTTGATTTACTGTTCTTTTATATTTTGCTGAGATGGCTTTGAGAGAGATGTTCGCTTCAATTGTTTGTTCTCTCTCTGCTGTCTTCCTGGCATCTTCAACTTCGTCCTCCAAACTTTGTAGTTCTTCAGTCCAGTATGGTTTGTAATTTTTCCTCGCTCCTCTTGGAATGGACTCAGTGGCTGCCTGTATTATCGCTCTGTTTAGACTTTCCACCATTTGCTTTATGTTGCCATATCGTGTATTTATGTTTTCACAATATTTGTCTGTTAGTATGGCAAATCTGTCCCAATCTGCTTGTTTGTAATTCCAGCGGGGCAAGGGCTTTTGCTCCTGTGGAACATACTCCATATTCATTACAAGCTTGATTGGTCTGTGGTCACTACCTGCTAATTGGTCCAGCACATGGCGATCGATTTTGTGGAGGATGTCTCCTGTGCAGAAAGCTAAGTCTGGAGTAGAAGTGGTAAGCCATCTTCTGGAGTAGAAGCTCGGTGTGTCATCCGCTTTGTTGAGTAGATGGAGATTTGAGTCTATTTCCCAGTCCTCCAATTCATCTCCTCTTTTGTCAGTATCTGGGTATCCCCATCTATCTGAACGGCTATTAAAGTCTCCGACAATAATGCAGTTTGTGTCAGTTATTTTCATGTTTGAGAGTGTAAGGTCCTTATCTGCTGGGCTATACAGATTGTAGATTCTTATTTTCACGTCCTTTATCATTATATCAACACCTATAATTTCTGTTTGGTTGTCAGAGATCACAGATACTTCGCTGCAAGGTATTGTATTTCGTGTAAGTATTAGAACTCCTCCTTTGTGTCCTTCGCGGTCGAAACGTGTGGCCTGATATCCTCTGACTGAGAATTTGCGATTGGCGTTGAGGTGTGTCTCTTGAATGCATGCCACATCTATTTTATCTTTATGAAGACGCTGTGTTAGGGACTCTTTCTTCTTGTAAACTCCTTCGGCATTCCACTGTAGTATGTTGAGTGTCCTTGGTATTTGGTCAATAGCTCTTAACCTACTCCTCTGCGCCTTGACTCCACAGCACAGGGGAAGGTGACCACCAGTAGTCATGGGTGGACCCCCTCGAGGCAGGGGGCCCGGCACTATCGCCGCCTGATGGGACTTCACGGGATTAGCACCATAACAATTAATTTGAATTTGTGACATCATGAATTAAGTTACGTTGCACTGCTTTGTCAATCCTGTGGCTCAGTACATCCGATTTCGACAAGCATTTATTCGGGATGCTTTCCCTAGCCTTTGACTGTCCCCAGTCTACCTACAAGGCAGCAGGTTTTACGTTGCACTGCTTTGTCAAGCCTGTGGCTCAGTACATCCGATTTCGACAAGCATTTATTCGGGATGCTTTCCCTAGCCTTTGACTGTCCCCAGTCTACCTACAAGGCAGCAGGTTTTACGTTGCACTGCTTTGTCAAGCCTGTGGCTCAGTACATCCGATTTCGACAAGCATTTATTCGGGGTGCTTTCCCTAGCCTTTGACTGTCCCCAGTCTACCTACAAGCCAGCAGGTTTGTGTGTCTCTTTGTCTGGTCCCTCTCCCTTGACCTGTCCGACATGGGTGGCCCTACCAGTAGCTGTGCTACCGTCGGCATAGCTCTTGGGGTCATTGGGACGCTCAAGCCCCTCTACCTCGTCACGGTGGACACACAGCAGAGGGGATGTTGGGAAATGATTATTCAGAAACTCCCAGGGTCAGAAATGTCAGAAATAATTATAAAAGACGGAATGATGAATTGATCCATACATTCTGTGATAGCGCCAAACCGATGCACCTTGGTGTCTACAACATTCCGATGCACCTTAGTTTGGTCTATCAAAGCCGTATTTGTCCTGGCCACAACCGGAACTCGGCTTAACAAAGGAATCGGAAGCCAGTTTTGTTTGAGCAGTCCTTTGTGCTGATGAGAGATGCAGGCAGCATGACCTTCAGTTCAGTGCTGTTCTGTTGTTGTCAGGTGTGGGAACAATTCCCTGAGTTGATCTGTGTCAACTAATGTTGTGACAAAACTGAGCGGCTGACTAGTTAGTGTCAGCAGGCCTAGGTTCTTGATGGGATAGTAAATTGTGTCACAACTCTTGTTTATGTCGCGCTCTTGGGGCTTATGTTGTGTAACCTATGTTTTTGTAGTGCCTTATTGTCTGTGCAGTGTTGCTTGTGTCAAAGTTCTTTATAGTGTCAGTCTAAGCAGCCATTGTTTGGAACACCTGTGTTGTGGTACTTGGTGTACCCTGTTGTCTTAAGTGCTGCTGATTGGATAGGGGTTACCCACTGTGGTGATTTGATATATACAGTTGTCTATTGTATCTGTTATTGACATGCAATGTGCTGTTAGAAGAAATAAATAAAGAGCTTGTTTATTTGTCCTTGATTTGTTTGTTTAGTCTCTTTTAGTTTTTACTTTTTACAGTCACTATTTCTACCACAATCTAACACCTTAATCCGATGTCTGGGTCTCAAATATGACAGTCAGTCCAGAGTTGAGGCCCCTGCCAGAGATCTCGTATATCTTCTTATCTAATTACTATCCTCTTTTTTTGTCGGTTGAGGCGGTGTGAGGTTCTCTCTCTTTTCACTATTTTTCTTCTTTGGCCGTAACTGAAGTCAGAACTACTCTTTACCTCTTAGCACCGTAGTGAAGGAAGCATCAGTCTTTATGATTGTCTCCCTTTGTCTTTTACCATCGACTACAAAATGGCGACCCCGACGAGATATAGTGGCAGCCTTTGAATTGTTCTGTTAGAATTGTTTTAGTATCTAGTGATTGTTTTGTGTGATAGATCAGTGTTTATGTTTGTGGTGTCAGTTGTCTTTGAGTTGTGACATTAGAACCCAGGTCTGCTGCTGAGATCCCCCGGGCATTGCTGCACAAGAGAGGAGTCCCCTGTATGGTGAGTGGGCTCAGATAAATTGCCTCCTAGTACACTTTCACTGTATCCTATCCAGAGCAAGGATGGCTCTGTCTTCAACGTTAGGGACCGTAGTTCCCCTCCCAGTTGGTGCCCCTGACGTCACAGGGCCCACTGGTGAAAGTCAGGTACATAGTTGCACCTGTGAAGATAGAAGTACCTTGTTTTGGCCGGCAAGGTGGGCCAACTGTTGGAGAGTATGTGAGGAAAGTGAAATCTGCATGGAGGGCTGGTGCGGTGTATGATGAAGATAAAGTTGACATCATTTGGGAAAGTGTTGTTCCCAATGTGTGGGCAGAACTTGAGCTTAGGTCAGCTTGTAATGACCCTGAAGAGATGCTGCAGACCATTCAGCAGGTGTATGGAGAGCAGCGCAGCATGGTGGAGCTGGCTGCGGCTTTCTTTCAAGTAACACAAGATGCAGAGGAATCCATCATGGATTTCTCCCACCGGGTCCACAAAGCCTTTCGTTTGGTGCTGGAAGCTCAGAGAAAGAGGGGCATGGTTGCTTGGATCCAGTGATCCTAAGAGACTGGTTTGTTGCAAAACTACATAATGTTCTCAGCAGGAGAATGGCAGAGGAGAGGATATCGCAAGACCCTGCAGTGACTTTCCTCTGTGTTAGAGACTTGGCCATGCGATGGGCTGGTGTGTCGTTAGCTCCAGAAGTCTGTACATACCAATATGTAGAACGTCAAGATTACAGTTCAGAGAGGTGGCCTAATGCCAGTGGTCGGTGTCAAGGGGTCCAGCATGATGATGTGGTGGTGGAGGAACTTCGAGCTGAGCTAGGTCGGATGAGAGCCTTAGCTGATTCGTTGCTGCAGCCCAAGGTACGACGCAAGAGGTGCAATATTTGTAGAAGCCGCACCCACCTACAGAACAGGTGTCCGAAGAGAGGGGTTAGTGTTATTCAGAACCCCTCTGGAGTGACGTGTAGCAAAGTATTTGCAAGCGTAAGCCACCGAGACCAGCAGGGCCTTAAGCGACAACAGAGTCCGCCCCAGGTTGATTCTTCTAAAGGATCAGCCCCAGCAGTTCAGGTGGGTGCATTGTCAACTTCTGATAGCCGGATGGTTATGCGTGGCAACCAGAGAAATTTCTTTCGCAGGAAGAGACGGAGGAGGGGACGAGGAAAGTCTCCTGGTATCAGTGTGGTCGACCAGTTAGGTGTTAGAAATGTGACAGGTGGACCGTGTATTGTGACTGGTGTGAGGCAAAATGTTCTGCATACCGATATGTCATCTCGTGACTTTGTGCAAAAGGGGATTGTGAAAGACTACCAGCAAGAACTTTTGCCCGTTAGACATGGTTGAGAAAGATAGAGACTGTTTTCATCTGTTTAGGAATTCCAGTCTTTTGGATTGACAGCCTTAGTGTAGTTAGTTAATTAGCAGTTATGTTTTGTTGTTGTTATATATTATGATTGCAGGTAGATGGTGTCATGTGATGACATGTCTTTCTTTTAGAGTGCAAGAACACCAGGCAGACCAGGTGAAAGGGGTGGTTCTGTTGTTCATGTGGTGTTGTCATTACCATCATGTCCAGTAAGAGAGTAACTTCCAGGGTGAATTCATGAGGTGGGATATTATTGAAATAACAATGTTTTGTTGGCCCGGTATATTTTCCTTTATGTTTAGATTCAGGTTACAGGCGACACATGATGAAATGTTCTTTTTAGTGTAGAGATACAGGTTGATAGAAAAACAAGTCATTTAGGTACCACAGTAGCTGCAGGAAGCTTATATTTGAAGAGACAAATGGTATTATTTTTAAATACATTTTGTGTTGGATTTCCAGAGTTAAGGGAAGTAGTAACCAATATTAAGGTTACTTGTTTAATGTTTATGTAGCTTTTATGTTTAATTATTTTTATGTAAGAAGTGAGGGTTGTATTCATTTTGTTATGATTGGTGCTCTTATAGCAGAAGAGCTATTTTTCATCACTGATATTATTTTAGTCATTAGTACCAACAACTGAGTTAGTATAGTTTATACTTTTGTGTTCAGATTATTGGTATTTGGAACTGACTGATGCCTGGTGATGTAATCTACACTGTTTCACATTGTAAGTGATGTATGAAAAGAAAAAGACTTTTTTTTTTAGTGGTACTCTTCAGGGATATAACCAGCAGTTTAGGTTTTGGAGGAGGTAACATGTGACATAGATTTGTTTTGCCTTTGTCATTTTGATGGCGGTTTGTGTGTAAATTTCATTGAATCCTTGGTTCATTGATGATTGTTTTTGGGTGTGGTCACAGGTGACTTTACCTTTTTTTTTTGGCATTTGTCACTTTGATGACGGTTTATGTGTAGATGTTAGTACTTACTTGCTTGATTAGTGATTTTACTTTTTGAAGTGGTTACTGAAGACCAATGATTTTATTTTGAGGTGAACTAGCTAGATGGTAACTTTTAAAGAGATAGTTGGGGTGAGGAGATATGATGGTCCATTTCTTTTGACGGGACGTCAAAAAAGTAGGGGGTTGGATAATGTGATAGCGCCAAACCGATGCACCTTGGTGTCTACAACATTCCGATGCACCTTAGTTTGGTCTATCAAAGCCGTATTTGTCCTGGCCACAACCGGAACTCGGCTTAACAAAGGAATCGGAAGCCAGTTTTGTTTGAGCAGTCCTTTGTGCTGATGAGAGATGCAGGCAGCATGGCCTTCAGTTCAGTGCTGTTCTGTTGTTGTCATGTGTGGGAACAATTCCCTGAGTTGATCTGTGTCAACTAATGTTGTGACAAAACTGAGCGGCTGACTAGTTAGTGTCAGCAGGCCTGGGTTCTTGATGGGATAGTAAATTGTGTCACAACTCTTGTTTATGTCGCGTCTTGGGGTTTATGTTGTGTAACCTATGTTTTTGTAGTGCCTTATTGTCTGTGCAGTGTTGCTTGTGTCAAAGTTCTTTATAGTGTCAGTCTAAGCAGCCATTGTTTGGAACACCTGTGTTGTGGTACTTGGTGTACCCTGTTGTCTTAAGTGCTGCTGATTGGATAGGAGTTACCCACTGTGGTGATTTGATATATACAGTTGTCTATTGTATCTGTTATTGACATGCAATGTGCTGTTAGAAGAAATAAATAAAGAGCTTGTTTATTTGTCCTTGATTTGTTTGTTTAGTCTCTTTTAGTTTTTACTTTTTACAGTCACTATTTCTACCACAATCTAACACCTTAATCCGATGTCTGGGTCTCAAATATGACAGTCAGTCCAGAGTTGAGGCCCCTGCCAGAGATCTCGTATATCTTCTTATCTAATTACTATCCTCTTTTTTGTCGGTTGAGGCGGTGTGAGGTTCTCTCTCTTTTCACTATTTTTCTTCTTTGGCCGTAACGAAGTCAGAACTACTCTTTACCTCTTAGCACCGTAGTGAAGGAAGCATCAGTCTTTATGATTGTCTCCCTTTGTCTTTTACCATCGATTACAATTCAAAAAATATCTCAAATAATACAGTAGACAAAATGACAAGAGAACAAGAATTGTTATCACAGTTAAAAGCCCCACCGGAGAATAAAGAAATATTAGAACAGTTGGTAAAAGAAAACCAAGACGTTTTTGCAATTAATGATTTAGAATTGGGAAAAACTAGTACAGTTACAATGGAAATAGACACTGGAAATCATCCACCAATTAGTTTAAAACCATATAGAACTCCTTTAAGAAACAGAGATATTGTAGAGAAGGCAATTGAAGATATGTTAAAAGCGGGAATAATAATAAGATCGAAGTCTGAGTGGTCATCTCCGATAGTGATCGTGACCAAGGTCGATGGTTCACATCGATTCTGCTGTGACTATCGGGCGTTGAACAAAATCACTAAGAATGTAGCGTACCCATTGCCGGTGATTGATGATATTTTGGGCTTACTTAATGGCTCTACTTTCTTCACGACACTAGACGCAAGATCAGGATTCTGGTGTATCCCGATGTCGGAGGATGCTCAAAAGAAAAGTGCTTTCTGTACTCATATGGGTTCTTACGAATTTTTACGAATGTCATTCGGAGTTCGAACAGCTCCATCTCACTACATGTTGTTAATAAATGAAGTATTACGTGGGTTTCAAAAGTTTGCGTTGGCATATATAGATGATTTTTTAATATATACATCAGGAGATATACAAGATCATCTAAAACATGTAAAATTGGTATTTGATAGGCTAAGAATACACGATGTTAAGTTGAAATTGAGTAAGTGTGAGTTCTTAAAAACAGAAACAAAATATTTAGGGTGTATTATTAATAGAGAGGGAATTAAGCCTGATCAAAATAAAATTAAAGTTATTAGAGATTTACCTTCTCCGACCAACGTGAGAGAAGTTCGAGCTTTTATAGGTATGACCGGGTATTATCGACGTTTCGTTCCAAATTTTGCACAGATAGCAGAACCTATTATAAAATTGACCTGTAAATATGCAAGGTTTAAGTGGACTGAAGAGTGTCAGAAGGCGTTCGATTTTGTAAAAAATAGCTTAACAACAGTTCCACTATTGGCACATCCAGATTTAAATAGACAATTGGTTTTGTATACAGATGCTTCAGATAATGCCATAGGAGCATGTTTAACACAACCGTATGAAGGAGAAGACTCAGGAATACCAGGAGTTAAGAATGAAAGACCAATCTATTTCTTGTCACATAGGCTTAGCAAATCTCAGAGGAAATGGGCGACTATTGAGAAGGAGGCTTACGCTATACACTATGCTCTCCAAAAACTAAATTACTACCTACATAACGCCAATTTCATTATTAAAACTGATCACATGCCATTAAAGTCTATATTAGAAGCACCAATACAAAATAGGAAAATACAAACATGGGCACTAAATTTACAGGGATACAATGCTAAAGTAGAGTATATTTCAGGAAAAGTTAATACATGCGCTGATTTATTGTCTAGAATTCCACATACAACAATATCTGAAACCACTACTCAAGATGAGGGAGAACCAGAAATTGACGACAGGAATTGGCAAGTAAATATATTAGATTCTGCTAAAATAAATTGTAAAAGCTCACAGACAGAACAAGATGGTGAATCAATAGAGGAAGATACACAGTTGATGCAATATGAAAAATGAACAGGAATTAGATCCAAAAATAATACAGATTAAACAAAAATTGAAAGAAACAGGGGAAAACAGTTTTAAAAGAAAATTCTTAGAGCTGCAAGAAGACAATCAATTATATTATGTCGGTGAAAAAGGGGAGAGATTAAGAAAATATATTCCGAAACATTTAGAACGGGAAGTTTTAAAGGCATATCATGATAATAATGGTCATTTTGGACGAGATAAGTTAGTTAAGGCTATTAGCAGTAAATATTACTGGCAGAATTTATTTAAAAGCGTATATGAATATGTCGATGCATGTGAAAAGTGTAGATTAAGAAACATGAAGATAATTAAATGTCCCTTACAAGATACAGATATTCCTCAATTTCCAATGCAGAAAGTGAGTTTGGATATTTCAGGTCCTCATCCAAAAACATTATCGGGAAATGTGTATTTACTACATATCATAGATTCATATAGTCTCTGGCCAGAAGTTTATCCAATTCCAGACAAGAGTTCCGATTCTGTTATAAATATGTTTTTACAAGAATTTATACCAAGGTTTGGGTGTCCACAGATAATACTTACAGACAATGGGAAAGAATTTGTAAATAAAAAGTTTGAAAAATTGTTAAAAGATTTGAATATAAAGCACATTAAAACTTCGTATTACAGGCCATCTTCGAATGCCAAAAATGGGCGACAACATAGGACATTATACAATATACTGGCGGAAAATGTAGAAGAACACGATATGGATTGGGATCTTTATTTGGGAACAGCACTGGGGGCGATCCGTACACACCAAAATGGGGGAACAGGGTTCTCACCATTTTATTTACTACATGGAAGAGAACCAATATTACCGATTGACAATTTATTGAAGCCTAGAGGAAAATATATGGGGGAGAATTTTCAGGAATTGATTTTGCAAGAAATGCACAAAGCACATATACGTTTAAGAAACAATATAATTAAGGCTCGAGAAAGACAGAAGAAATACACAAATAAAAATGCACACTTACAGGAGTTTAACATAGGTGATAGAGTTTATTACAAAAAAACATAGAAGAAACTCTAAGTTTGATGCTCATTGGGTCCCGGGATATTATATTTTAGAAAAAAAGGGTCCAGTATCATATACTATAAAAAATCAAATTACGGGGCATGTTGCACTTTCACATGTAGAGCACTTAAGACGGGATAATGAGGAAAAAGATGCGGAGGATAATAATAACAATTATTATTCAGAAGAATTATTTTCAGATGGACAGATTGTCAGACGAACGGAATATTCGATACCTATAGATAATGGGAGAGAATTGCTACAAAAGCAAATAGTAACAGCATCTACTACTGGGGAACAAGAAGAAACAATACCAAAAACGATCGTGACAGAGGAAAACAACACGTATGACGCTTATAATAGTAAAGAATCAATCAAAGAAGAAACAGACGCTCCATTTATGAATACTAGACAGGCGGTAAAAAGAAAGTTAGACAGACAGAAAGAAAAAGAAATTAAGAGGCAAAGGAAATATAGAGAAACTTCCTCAAGTGATGAAGAGATGCCACTATTTGAAAAATCGTTAAGACATCAAGGTAGAAAGATTAGATTGGATTTAGAAAGGAAAAGATTAGCGGTTGCTAGTAATGGGTATACAGACGCGGAACAAGAGATGGATGAAGAGTCAGAAACTGATGAGGATGGTGCTATGAAAGAAGATATTTCTCCCCGGGAAGATGACGACATTGATGTAGAGATTGCACTTATAGAAAAAAATTTGGAGTTATTAAGAAAATGGAGAAGTGATGAATAGCTTGGTAGAATATTCTGCAGATTGCAGATAGAAGAAGAAGTGGGACACGGTAATTGTGAATTTCAAAGGAAGAAAGTTAGCAAATAACTTAATCAAGAGTTGTTGACAGTTCTCGTGATGAGTAGACATAATATTGTATTAAGTTAGGAGGGATTGATATATGCTTTATTATCATTTTGATTTTTAAGTTGAAGTGTTGAGTTTTTCTTAGACGGAAAATGATGGATTAGTAGTCATAATATATGATGGTGTATGTATATATGATTTTTCATTTCATCACATATGTTTATTTTGAATAATTTGTGGGGATAAAAATGATGTCAAAGAATGAGGGGGTTGATATTGTTTGCTCTATTGTTTTAACTTTAGTTGTTCTTTATAAAATGTAATGATATGTTACCTTAGCTGTTTATTTTCACAAAACTTTGATTTTGTTTTTTTTGTGTGTTATCCTGGGTGTGTTTAAAATAATTTCTCAGTTGACGTTCAGTTATGGGGAAAAATGAAGAGTTGTTCTTGGGAGCTTACAGAAAATATGAAACATGGAGTAAGGGCCATGCTTCGTTTTATGAATTTTGCGACTTGAAGTTGAGTTACTTAACGTGTATAACGTTTATAAATAGAAATTGAGGGTGAAACATGATTGAGTTAAGGGGGGAAGTTGTAGTGATTAGCGAAGTAACTCAGTATGTTGTAGAGAAAGTAATGGAGGAGTATATTTAAAAGTGGCTGCTGTTGTCAGCAACAATTGATAATTACATGGGGGTTGGAAAGAGTTAAACCGTTAAAAATGGTTTGGGGATTAAATTAGGGACTACATTAGACGGTTCGTAATGTAAATACATGGATTGAAAACCATGGATGAGGGGAATGACGGGCGATATTGGATAGCTGGGTAGATGGAGGTTGAAATAGGAGCTGGATTGAACAGCGTTTAATGGGAGAATATGGGGGGAATGCCAGGTTGAATTTTGGCATTTAAATAAGTGGACTCTGGAAGAAGAAGACTGTGCTTAACAGTATATTAATAATTTGAAGGTTTTCAAGGAATGGTTGAACTTGACGAGGTGAATAATACAAAAGGTTGTTGGTTTTGGATTAACATAACTTTTTGATAACAAAAATTATTATTGACGGCAATGAAGATAAATTTTGAAAACTTTATTTTATAAAGTTTTGAGAATGCATGGGAAGAGAAATGTGATTACTTCTTTCTATTTTCTTACTATCTTACTTTCTTCGGTGCGCACCAAACCAATCTAAACTAAACTTTTTTCTGTCTATCCTAGAATAGCGAGAATGTGATTAAGTGAGAAAAAGATAAAGAAAATATCTTCAATTTTTGTCAATCATAATTTAGATAGTCACTTTAAAAGCGGTTCGCTTATAGAGAGTTTTTGTAGAGAGTTTATAGTAGGGTTTTGTATTACTGACATTTTATAAAATATGTATCTGATTAGCGTTTGGCTATGATGAGATAGGAGGATGAGATTTGAATTAGGAAATATATGTTGAGGGATTGTTGAGTAGAATCGGTATAGAAGAAGAAATATTTCAGTATTGAGTTAAGTGTTTAAGGGTTGGAGTTGAGACTTTTCCAGAGAAAAAGTCTTGTTGAAAAAGGGAGGTATTATAACAGTATCTCTGTTATGGGATTTAAATTAGCTAGAAAGTAGTCAGAGAGTTAATGAATGCTGCGCATTCATTAACTAATGGGGAAAGAAAGTTAGTGAACGCGTGAGCACGAATGGGTTTAGGTATCCAGGGGTGGCTCACGCGTCACTTGGGATTCGGCTAGGAGAACAACAACAAACAAGTCTGTAAATAACATCACCAGTTTGAAGATGTATTATTTCAATCAATAAACGCATATTTATATTGTAGTCGAGACTTTGTCAACTATATCGACACGAGCCATCCACTGTGCACAGCCTTATCGTGTCATCTGTACTGTTATAATGGGTCGACTGTGTGTGACCGAGACTGGTGTGGGAAGCAGATGGGTCGACTGTGTCAGACCGGGACTGTGTGGGAAACAGATGGGTCGACTGTGTGTGACCGAGACTGGTGTGGGAAGCAGATGGGTCGACTGTGTCAGACCGGGACTGTGTGAGAAATAGATGGGTCGACTGTGTCAGACCGGGACTGTGGGGGAAATAGATGGGCCGACTGTGTCAGACCGGGACTGTGTGGGAAACAGGTGGGGTCCACTGTGTGAGACTCCCAACTGGTATGGAAAGGAAAGAATAGTAAAACTGTAACCTACCATGTGTGTGAGACCGGGACTGGTATGGGAAGGAAAGAATAGTAAAACTGTAACCTACCATGTGTGTGATACCGGGACTGGTATGGGAAGGAAAGAATAGTAAAACTGTAACCTACCATGTGTGTGAGACCGGGACTGGTATGGGAAGGAAAGAATAGTAAAACTGTAACCTACCATGTGTGTGAGACCGGGACTGGTATGGGAAGGAAAGAATAGTAAATCTGTAACCTACCATGTGTGTGAGACCGGGACTGGTATGGGAAGGAAAGAATAGTAAATCTGTAACCTACCATGTGTGTGATACCGGGACTGGTATGGGAAGGAAAGAATAGTAAAACTGTAACCTACCATGTGTGTGATACCGGGACTGGTATGGGAAGGAAAGAATAGTAAAACTGTAACCTACCATGTGTGTGATACCAGGACTGGTATGGGAAGGAAAGAATAGTAAAACTGTAACCTACCATGTGTGTGATACCGGGACTGGTATGGGAAAGAATGAATAGTAAAACTGTAACCTACCATGTGTGTGATACCGGGACTGGTATGGGAAGGAAAGAATAGTAAAACTGTAACCTACCATGTTTGTGAGACTGGGACTGGTGTGGGAAGAAAAAAAAAGTAAAACTGTAACCTACCATGTGTGTGATACCGAGACTGGCGTGGGAAGGAAAGAATAGTAAAACTGTAACCTACCATGTGTGTGAGACTGGGACTGGTGTGGGAAGGAAAGAATAGTAAAACTGTAACCTACCATGTGTGTGATACCGGGACTGGTATGGGAAGGAAAGAATAGTAAAACTGTAACCTACCATGTTTGTGAGACTGGGACTGGTGTGGGAAGGGAAAAAAAGTAAAACTGTAACCTACCATGTGTGTGATACCGAGACTGGCGTGGGAAGGAAAGAATAGTAAAACTGTAACCTGCCATGTGTGAGAGACCGGGATTGGTGTGGGAAGGAAAGAATAGTAAAACTGTAACCTACCATGTTTGTGAGACTGGGACTGGTGTGGGAAGGAAAAAAAAGTAAAACTGTAACCTACCATGTGTGTGATACCGAGACTGGCGTGGGAAGGAAAGAATAGTAAAACTGTAACCTACCATGTGTGAGAGACCGGGACTGGTGTGGGAAGGAAAGAATAGTAAAATTGTAACCTACCATGTGTGTGAGACCGGGACTGGTATGGGAAGGAAAGAATAGTAAAACTGTAACCTACCATGTGTGTGAGACCGGGACTGGTATGGGAAGGAAAGAATAGTAAACCTGTAACCTACCATGTGTGTGAGACCGGGACTGGTATGGGAAGGAAAGAATAGTAAGACTGTAACCTACCATGTGTGTGAGACTGGGACTGGTGTGGGAAGGACAGAATAGTAAAACTGTAACCTACCATGTGTGTGAGACCGGGATTGGATGGGAAGGAAAGAATAGTAAAACTGTAACCTACCATGTGTGAGAGACCGGGACTGGTGTGGGAAGGAAAGAATAGTAAAATTGTAACCTACCATGTGTGTGAGACCGGGACTGGTATGGGAAGGAAAGAATAGTAAAACTGTAACCTACCATGTGTGTGAGACCGGGATTGGATGGGAAGGAAAGAATAGTAAAACTGTAACCTACCATGCATGCAGCCGACGCTGTGACGAAGGGCTTACCAAGGCAATTGGTAATCTCGCATACCCACGTTCGAAACACAGCTGTGGGTGACTTGAAAAAGACCACCTGGTGCTGGTATGTCACACAGTGGTATGAGTGCCGGTCGTTCAGAAAGCAATGGTAAACTACTGAACGTAAATCTGCTAAGAAATCATAAACAGACAAAGAATGCTGGGGTTGACTGTCTCGTACTGTAAAGGATATCACTCCATCACTGGCACCTTGCCGTCTTGACAGACGATCGTTTGTAAAATGGAGTTATACTTGTTCTTAACACAAAGCTGGGCTGAATTTAGAGACCACGGGCTGCCCATGAAAGCGTTATCCCTATCTCGGCCTGCCTAGTTTACTCCAGAGGAAAGGTAACACCAATTCGTCTGGAACAAGACAAGCTGCAGAAGCTGCCGGATCAGCAAAGCAATGCTCAACCTGTCCATCTGTTGGAGCTTCCATCCTAGACCTGTTGCCAATCAAGGCCTGGGGCCTAGTCCGCCTTGCCATGACATTTAGTCGTTAGGTTGCATTTCACCGCCCTAGGGTAAGGATTGTACCCTCCCAATTGCGCTCCTCCACCCGAAGCCGTTGACACAATGTGGGTTGTCGGGTTTGGTGAGCGCCGCCCAACATTCGGCGCTAACAGAACGCAGGTAGTACCGTCTACTGTAAAGGATATATAACTAACTAACCATGCGTCCCGTGAAAGTCGACTGATGAGGATTGGCGTGAGATCGGTTACCTTATCAGGTAGAAGGTTGAGTTGAGTTGAGCTACGAAGCAACATCACTGCACTCAAGACATTACCACACGCGCTCCGTCCCCTCGTTCATCAGCCAGCAAAAAGTCATACTGCTAATTATTCTAATAATTGCCATCTGATTGAAAGTTCCCCTGAACGTCCGTCTCAGTTTTGAGATTCGTCCAGAATCCATACCGATCCCCCGCCACACCATGCTCTCCGCATACGGTTTCCAAGTTTGTTCCATAGCTTTATCCACCTCGTCCCACAGGCGTCCGACCACCTCTCCCGTCCCTAGGTAATCTACCACCGAGGGGTGCATCCCATGCCAGCCTATCAGCTTACTCATTCCACACGCACTTCCACATGACTAGGGCAGAAACCCCATGCAACTCTCACAATCTGTGACCTCTGAAACCAGGCAAGCCATTCTACGGGAAATCCCGTAAAAAACTAGACGTCAGTCATGGACAAGTTTATACATGGCTTGGCATAACTTAATTGATAGTCTGGATTGAGTTGAGTCAAGAGCTAATATCACAGGACTTGGGAATTCCCATAGGGCTTCGTTATCATCTTGATAGTCTAAGATCCACTGGGACATGAAAGGTAGCAGCAGCAACAGCAGCAGCAGAAGGCGAAGATGAATAAGAAGAGGAAGAAGAAGGGTACTGCATATGGCTACTTTCATAAGTGCTCTAGCTTCCTTCCTTAGATCACCCCTGCTTGTTCTGACGGTTGCATTAACTCCTTAACAACAACAACAACAACAACAACAACAACAACAACAACAACAACAACAACAACAACAACAACACTGAGTGTGTGTTAGAGCCTGAATATCTATACATTTATTTCTGCTTATAGGTTTTTCTAATTTTGACATTAGCATGATCGTTTCGATTTCCAACTGCCATGGGTGTTTAAGAATCGTAGTAAATGTCCTCTTAATTTTTGACATTATCTGAGAAAACCAAGCTTCCGATCCACTACCACGGTCGAGAAGAAAATGTGGGAAAGGTGAGTTGAGATGTTGCGGTGTCAGCCACGGGATAAAAAGTTAACGGGTTCGAATCTCAGCATATGGCTGAGTATTTTTACAAGAACCGTTGGTTTCTGGCGATGCAAGCCTGATCTCTACAGTAGTGGGATTAGATCATCATCATCATATGCCATGCTGATAAGCGTGGGCGGTCTTGTTTCGCCATCTCACGCGATCGCCATAGTCGAGCATCAGCTTAGTGTTCTTGTGTCGACCGCACCACGTGGCCAAGTCATACAGGTATTTACTTCTCGGTCTTCCCCTTGGTCTCATCCCTTCGATCTTGCCAGTTGTCACCAAGTTCTCCAAGTCATTTTTTCTCAAAACATGTCCAAAAACTTTTGACTGTCCACGTCTAATGACTCTAATCAGTTTACGATCTTCATTTGTTTCTTGAAGGACTTGTTCATTTGTTTTTCTGTCTGTCCAAGGTATTCTTTGCATTTTCTTCAGAAACCACATTTCTACAGCCATAAGTTGTTTTTCAGCTTGCCTGCTTATTGTCCACGCTTCACATCCATACAAAAGTACAAGTTCTATGTAGCACTTCAACACACTTTTTCTCGTTTCAGTTGATATCTTTTTATTGGTCAGTATGTTTTTCATCTTGCGAAACCTTATAATACATGATCAAAATAAAAGACAAATAAATAAATCACGCAGTAGGGTACTGCTGTGGATATGTGAAGTATCAGGACCACCACATTTTGTAGACCTGAGTGCGCGGAGGAGCTGAATGTCAGTCTTTTACTCTCGTAGCGAACGATGAGAGCTGACACCCAGACAGCGCTGAGGCCGCATTCAGCGTTAACGTAGCAGTTAGTTCAACGCGCCAACTTAACCTATTTGTGTGTGTGTGTGTGTGTGTGTGTGTGTGTGTGTGTGTGTGTGTGTGTGTGTGTGTGTGTGTGTGTGTGAATGTGTGTGTGTGTTTTTTTTTTTTTTTTAACAAACGCAATGAGCGTCCAGCCGAAGACAGACAAGCAAGAGTTAGTCACTCGTCAGAAGGTAGCACAACGAGATGGACAAACTACAGTATTTTTTTTTAAGCCAGAGGATCGGCTTCATATCGGCAATTTTATACCAGATGGCTCGGTTCTCCCTCCCCCCCCCCCCCCCCCCCTTGCCTCTCCCAGAGCGGCCTGCTGAAAGTGTCGCCCAGAGCACGAACTCCGAAACTCCAGCTAAGACCACCAAGAAGTCTCCAAGAAAATAACACTCCCGAACCGTATGGCGGAGTCCCGACACGAACCCAGGACCTCCGGAGTGTGAGACAGGTGGATTAATCACTTCAACAGAGTTCCTAAACTGTTTTCAATCAATCAATCAGGTGCCGTCTTCACAATGAAGGTTGGCTGCAATGGATCTGCAACACTGTCTCTCTCCCTAACTGTACATTCAGATTGATGTTCGTCGATCTCTTGATGTTATCTTCCCACATGTATCGTTGTCTACCTCTTGCTCGCTTGCTTCAACCTTGCCCTCCAGAATGGTTTTTATAAGAGTGTTATGTCTTTAACGTGGCCTCTTTTTTATTTCTTTCATCAACTCTCTTTTCACTCCCAGTATTTCAAGAACTGTTTTATGCCTATCTAAACACACCCAACCTGGCACAATGACACATGCATCTGTTAGTCAGGGCTATACCTCACCAAAAGGCAAAGGTATCTCATAGAAGATATGGCGGGTGAGCTAGCAAACTGATAACGATCTGCGCTGGTAATGTCAAGGACACGGTGGCAAGCCGGTTTGATGCCAGACTCGTCGCTCGCCAAATGAAGGAAAGATTGACCCCCTATTCCTTCTTGCTTTCTGCCTACAAAATGTGATGGCGCTATCAAATAATAGATTCATAGCAGGAAACACTTTCTGGACAATTTATTATTATTATTATTATTATTATTATTATTATTATTATTATTATTATTATTATTATTATTATTGATTATGTGGTTGTTTCGGGATTTGAAATTTAAATATTGAGCACAACCCACTACTGGCAACGCCGATCACATTCCGGTATGAACCTAAGGCCTATCCACGTCAATATTATTATTATTATTATTATTATTATTATTATTATTATTATTATTATTATTATTATTATTTTGCGCTCGCTTGTTTTGAACTCAAGAGTAGTCCAGACACACTAG
Source organism: Cepaea nemoralis (assembly GCA_014155875.1). Taxonomy (NCBI): domain Eukaryota; kingdom Metazoa; phylum Mollusca; class Gastropoda; order Stylommatophora; family Helicidae; genus Cepaea; species Cepaea nemoralis. The sequence continues at coordinate 126,710 of JACEFZ010004158.1, forward strand.
TTCCAGTAGCGCTGGACTGAATTTTGCGAGCGGATTAGCTTTCCCTATTAAGTATCCCTCGCCATCAGGCGAGTCCACTCCGACTTCAGAAGTATTTGTAATTTACGTCCCCAAATCAAGGACGACAGGTCAACATGTTAGTCCAGCTGTCCGGTGTAGGGGTTGAACCCCTGACATCGGCATCAGCACACCGGCTGTTTAAGAAAAGGCGTTCCTATCCATTCGGTTACGTTGACCTTCTTCTTCTTCTTCTTCTTCTTCTTCTTCTTCTTCTTCTTCTTCTTCTTCTTCTTCTTCTTCATTATTATTATTATTATTATTATTATTATTATTATTATTATTATTATTATTATTATTATTTATAGCAGATATGCCGTTGGGTGTGAAGTGTTAGACCTTCACACACTAGAGAGCAACAACACACCAGATGGGGCGACATGTTCTCCTCTTCATCGGTTTCCTTTCCACATTTTTTCTGAACTTTATTAAACGAACGCATGACCGTCGGAGCGCCAAACAGATGGCTTAACCGCTTCGCCACGTAGATCCTTGTGTATGTCCAAGAGTACTACCTGAAGATATCCATTACCACCATCTCTCATTGTGGAGACGGCACCTGATTTATAGACAGATTAATGAGTTAATTTGTATGTTGGTTGCCTGGTTGATTGGTGATGCTAAACATTATATTGTTGGTGTACACTTTTATTACACGTTATTTTTTATTTTATTTTTATAGTTGCATATCCTTTACAGGACGTTGCAGTCAACACCAGCATTTTACTGCTGTTGTTGATGTCTTGGCAAGTTTTTACGTTCAGTAGTTTGTCATTGCTTTCTGGACGACCGGCTCCCATACCAACACGTTAAAAGTAGCGCGACACCGTCTGCTGCCAAATCGGTCACCGCTGTGTTTCGAACGCGAGTAAGTGGCATCCGCAACGTCATCGCCACGGAGGACATTATAATTTAAGTAATTTATTTATGACCACCAGAATTAAGTACTACATAAGACTGCTATATTATACCTACAGATTAATGCGCTAATTTGACTGATTGATTGGTGGTGCTAAACATCATATTGTCGTTGTACACTTTTATTACGCGTTATACTTTAATTAAAGTAATTTATTTATGGCCACCCGAATTATTTTATTTTTATTTGCATATCCTATTTACAGGACATCGTTGTCAACGCCAGCATTTTACTGCTATTGTTGATGTCTTGGCAAGTTTTATGTTCAGTAGTTTGCCATAGCTTTCTGAACGACCGGTGCACATACCTAAGTAAGTAACCAACGCGACGCGATCCGCTGCCGAATCTCGCGCAGCTGTGTTTCGTACGAGAGCATACGGGATTACGAACAACGTCCTTAAATCCTTCGCCGGGGAGACCGGCCCACCAGAATTAAGTACTACATAAAACTGTTATTATCCCTACACCGACCAGTCATTTCAATTGAAATGTTGACACTTCTCCTTGACTTGTGGGCGTAAATTATAATTACAAGCTCCTCTGAAGTCGAAGTGGGTTCGCCTGATGGCGAGGGACACTGGTAATAAAGAAAGCTTATCCACACACAAAAATCAACCCAGTACACTAGAAGCAGTTGAACGCGTATGCACCACGCTTAATTCAAAGCGAGCCAACGCAACACACCTAAAAGAGGGAAAAAAAATGAAAACAATAACGAACACATCTCTTTCCCTATTATAAAATGGGAGAGTTTATTCGCAGGGCCCTGCGAATAGACGCTTTGTTTATTCGCAGGACCCTACACCGGGAATAATCACGTGACCAGCACATAGGGCCCTGCGAATAGACGCTTTGTTTATTCGATTTTTGACTGACTGCTTTCGACTGACTGGCCTCATGAATTAACAAATAAACAAGGAAATGCTACGCATATAAAGTGCAGAAAAACATGGTATATGTGAAGCGGGTTGAAAAGAGAGAAGTGAGAGATAGATAATGAAGATAGTGTGCGAGACAGAGATATGAGAAAGATGTGTTGAAAGACATAAAAAAGTGATAAAAACAAGAAAGAGAGAGAGGGGGGGAGGGAGATAGAGAAGAAGAGAGAGAGAGAGAGATGTCTGTTTGCCTCTCTATATGTCCGCCTGTCTGTATGCCTGCCTACCTGCCTACTTAACCACTTTCGTGTCTAACTACCCACCTACCTAACCAACTATGAATATTACAAAGAATTATCGCCGAAGCAACGGAGTACGTGCTTTGTGCTCGATACTTCTGACAACAGCCAGCAGGGAGAGAATGAAGCGGAGGAGAAGAGGTAGGGGAGAGGGGGGAAGGAAAAGGAAGAAGAGGGCTGGAGCCAGAAGGGGTAGAAGGAAAACGGATCGTTTTGGACTCAAAAATGTGTGGGTTGGGTATTGGAATTGCCGTAGTGCAAAGCAACGAGGACCAATAGGCTACTGGAGAAACTGGTACTAACTAAATTACACTCACTTTAAACAACACAATTCTAAATACCCAAAGAGATGAAGGATTGACTTTCACCCAATGAATTGCTGAAAAATTTTAAAAAAAACATTGTCCGGCAAGGAAACGAACGATTGACATTTGACTTTCATCCAATTAATTGTTGAACAATTAAAAAAAAAAAAAAACATTGTAAAATGTCCGGCAAGGAAACGAACGATTGACATTTGACTTTCACCCAATGAATTGCTGAAACCCCTCTGCCGTGCGTCCACCTTGACGAGGTAGAGGGGCTTGCGCGTTCCAATGACCCCAAGAGCTATGCCGACGGTAGCACAGCTACTGGTAGGGTCACCCATGTCGGACAGGTCAAGGGAGAGGGACCAGACGAAGTGACGCACAAACCTGCTGCCTTGTAGGTAGACTGGGGACAGTCAAAGGCTAGGGAAAGCATCCCGAACAAATGCTTGTCGAAATCGGATGTACTGAGCCACAGGCTTGACAAAGAAGTGCAACGTAACTTTATCATTTCATGATGCCACAGATGAAAATTAATCGTTATGGTGCTAATCCCGTGAAGTCCCATCAGGCGGTGATAGTGCCGGGCCCCCTGCCTCGAGGGGGTCCACCCATGACTACTGGTGGTCACCTTCCCCTGTGCTGTGGAGTCAAGGCACAGAGGAGTAGGTTAAGAGCTATTGACCAAACACCCCGGACTCTCAACATACTACAATGGAATGCCGAAGGAGTTTATAACAAGAAAGCCTCCCTAACACAGCGTCTTCATAAAGATAGAATAGATGTGGCATGCATTCAAGAGACACACCTCAACGCCAACTGCAAATTTTCAGTCGAGGGATATCAGGCCACACGTTTCGACCGCGAAGGACACAAAGGAGGAGTTGTAATACTTACACGAAATACAATACCTTGCAGCGAAGTATCTGTGATCTCTGACAACCAAACGGAAATTATAGGTGTTGATATAATGATAAAGGACGTGAAAATAAGAATTTACAATCTGTATAGCCCGGCAGATAAGGATCTTACACTCTCAAACATGAAAATAACTGACACAAATTGCATTGTTGTCGGAGACTTTAATAGCCGCTCAGAAAGATGGGGATACCCAGATACTGACAAAAGAGGAGATGAAGTGGAGGACTGGGAAATAGACTCAAATCTCCATCTACTCAACAAAGCGGATGACACACCGAGCTTCTACTCCAGAAGATGGATTACCACTTCTACTCCAGACTTAGCTTTCTGCACAGGAGACATCTGTCCTGTTAATTTCCCGAGAGGAGATTGGAATCAACAAGCACATCTTTAAACTTAGTATCTGTTGGGATTATTGACTGACTTTGGTCTACACTCCTCTCTTCTGTCTTCCATTCCATATATCTATTTCTTTCTCTCTCTCTATTATTCCCTCAACACATACTCCGACAACAGTTCCTTTCAACGATAAGATAAAAGATTTATTAATAAAAACTATGTCTGGTGTATGTATGGATATTGTCTATGTAGTTGGTATGTTCTTCTAGTGTGGCTGCCAGATAAGATGTTGATAGATAGTCTCCGTGTCTTCTCTCGTCTCTTCTCTCGGCTAGAGTACAGGACATGACATAGATACAACAGAACGGTCTCACCCTGAATGCTCCGTCTGCTTGAGTCTGTAGATATATCCGGTTTTTGTAATGAAAAAATTTTCACCACTGTATGAATGTATTTAAACCGATCCTATATGCTGTCAGCTTAAACTGAATGTTCTTTATTATCTTATATCTTTCTTAATTCCATCCTGGAAAACACGTCGAGTTTCTAGTATTCTCTATTTTTGTCCGGTAAAAGTTCTACCCTGGATAGTTCTTAATTGGTATAGGCACTTTGTATGCACCTTGCAACTCTTCGATACTGAGTCCATTGGGTTTTTCTATTAGTTTAAATGATCTCTATTTTCCGTTCTCTGTCCTCCTTACTTCTTACGATGACAATTCTTTTCTTTCCTTTCTTATGCACAAGTGTCGTGCTTTATTACTTTAAAGTGCTTTCTTGTGGGTTATCAACACTGGGTGATCTTGACCACAGCCATCTGTGTTATATCTTAGTTGATAAGTCCCGCACTGGTATGGAAACCTGTGTGATATACATTTAATAATGAGATATGTGTCTGCTTCCTCTTCTCTCCTATGTGAGTGTCTTTTCCTCAAGCCGAAATGAAAAGGCTTCCGAAAAAACCCACTCTGACATAGGATAGAAGATTCACCTAACGTCTATACTATTCCTACTAATAGAAAGCAATGTTAAATGCACTTCACGCCCATCTATATTCCTATGCTAAACTATACTCTAATATATGAATACCTTATAAACATCCTTTACTGAATTGGGAGTACTAATGCACCATAAATACACAAACGTTCTTCTGAACGCAGCACATCCCTTTTCATAATTCCTTCTCTCCCGAAACCTAAGAAACACACTCTCCCCTCACAAAGACGTAGCCACTCTTTTATAGGTCATCTTTGCCGCATAGTCCTTGACATTGCTGGACACCTCACATCCAGACTTCATTATCATCGTTAGTGGAAAATTACAGCTCTGAACCGTTTCACATCCATACCGCAATATGCTGTCCAATAATACTCTCTGCTTTTGTCGCAAACCAATTTTTCCACTCGACAGTTTACCTGTGCGGTTAGCGGCCCCCTTTCCTGTCTTGACCTATAAACACATGCGCCTGGTCACTCCTTTGTTTGTTACCCTTACTGCTTCGTTTGTTAACCCTTCTTCTACCTGGTTAGTCGGTGTATACAGTCGTCTATCTGGGAATCATTAACTCTCAGTATTTCACGACATAGGCCCCCTCTTAAGAGATTAGACCGCGTCGAATCTTTCTCACTGTAGGTTTGATTCCCATGATCCACAACCCTAGTCTTCTTCCTCCGGAGCTGGATGTCTGGATAAGAAATCTGCTCCTACATTCTCCTTACCATAGTATGTATTCCACGGTGAAGTCCAGTTGCAGCATCAACGTCCCTCACATCCACCGTGCCTTGAGCTTCTGCGAAGTAGCTATTAACATCACGTGTTGATGATATAATTGGATCCTCACATGGCTCACCTCATTATCCAGTAGGCGCTCTAATTGACACCCTACTATACTACTCACGACTGAAACTAGTGTTGGCTCCTCGCTCCTGTACGTTCAGTCGACCTACTTTCGACTTGCGTCAGCGACGGCTCACAATACAGACGGATTATCCCATCCTGATTGTAACACTGCTTCCATGTCCTCTTGGTTTCCCCCGGCTTTGCCTCTGGGGAGGTTCCACCTCGTCCTCGATGGACCGAGTCGTCTTTCCCAAATCTCCTGGACTTTTGCTTCCAGGACCATCTTGGGCGATATTGTATCTGGTCAGCCAATCTTCGGTTGGAGTCCTGGGTAATTCTCGCTTTTCCCGACGCTACCCACCCCTTCTGAACTTGGTTACCGGTGAAACTTTCACTCTTGTCCTTTCCCTGACTTGTGATTTCCCTCCTCCTGTCGTTGGGTAAATCTGACCTATCACGTACTGTCCCATAGGCCCTCCTATGTTGTACTGGCGATCTCTGGTCTTCGTCTGGACTGGTAACCTTTGTCCCAATGGCTGCCATCACCATAAAGTGCGAAGCTTTGCTCCCGGATCTCTCTTCATATTTCCTAATGAGATGTCTAGGGAGATTTTTCTTCTCTTCCCCGATCCGTATTTTGTAGATGTTCTTGGACACCACCTTTTCCACAGGATAAGGTCCTTTCCATCCTACTTGGAGTATATTGGTCTCTGCTGGACTCCACACTTCCACTTTGTCTTCCACTTTAAGAGCTAGTTTCCTCTTAATTCGCTTGTTGGGTGGTGCTTTCTGGCACTCCGAACAAGACTTCACCCACCGGCGTACATCTCCCGTCATTCCTGGCCAGCAATAATGGCCGGAAATTTGCTGCAAGGTCTCTCTGACACCCATATGTCGATTCTCGCCTATGATGTGTCCACTCTGAAGAATGTGAGGACGGTGGGTCTCTGGAACCACCCACTGCTCGTGCAGGTTATCTCCCCTCCCAGCTCTCCGATAGAGTAGTTGATTCTTCAGAAAGTACTGTCCCCGTTCTGGTGGCTCAGCACTTCTTTGCAGCTTCCTGTAGCAAGGATGCAACGTAGTATCCTGCCTCTGGGCAGTATGCAATTCTCCTATCCCTGAGTTGTCGCATAGTGTCTCTGCCTCTTTTTCCTTCCCTTGAGATCCACTGACTACTGTTCCCTTTTGGGCTGGCTGTTTGGGCATCCCCAAAAAGACATATTTCGTGCCAATGATCATGGGAAATAAGGAGTCAGATAATACAGCAGCTGGAATAATGCCCGTGACGTACCTGGATTTAATCTCCACCTTGGCGATTGGCAGCGTCATGGTAACAGCACTCCTCATTGCCGGCTGTATTTCTATGGTCTCCCCTGTAAGTTGGTCTGGGCTTACCAAGCTGGCGTCCACCACCGCTTCCCCATCCAAACCGGTATCGTAGAGACAAGCAACCTGTTGGCCATTTACTTCAATCAGTTCAACCACAGGTGGTCTCTCTTGGTCCTGAGTGTCTTTCATCTCCTTGACCGTTTCCTTGCCTTCCTCTTTTGATTCCTCGAGGTTGGTTATGCAATTGGCGTGTTTGGCCTTGCATCTGCAGTCCACAGTATTATGTGTTATCGACTGGCAGTGAGTGCACCCTGTTCCCTTCCTAGGTTTCCGTGTGTCCTTTTTGTTCCTTTCTCCTTCGCCGACCTCAGCCTTGTCTGTGATCACCGATGTAGGAATCACTTTGCATGCTGCGAAGTAAGAACTTTTAGGTTTCGATCTGCAGTCTTTGGTGTTGTGAGAGGCCGCCTTGCAAAATGAACACCACTTCTCAGACCACTGTCGTTTCGCTTGAGAATTCGAGGTGCTCTGGTTTCCTACCTTCACCTTCTCTGAACTCTCCTCTGTGTGCTTTATATAAGGTTCCCCTTTTTCTCCTTCCCAGTTTTTAGGTTTCTTTTTCTCTGGTTTCTCCTGACCTTTGGTTTGTGTACTTAGTTCCTCAGTTTCACCATGTACTTCCACGAATCGTTCCGCCAGCTTATTCACAACATCAATCCGTTCCGCCCCTTGTTCTCCCAAGAAGGTTCTGAGAGGTTTCGACATTTGCTTTCGCATCTGGTCTACCACCATCATCTCTTCGAGACTCTCATAATCCCTCTTGAATTCTGCCAAGTCCATCCATTTCTGGAGATAGGATTTCAGCCTCAGACTGTAGGCGGCGAATAGTTCTCCCGGCTCTCGTCTAGACGATCTAAACTTCTTCCTATACGTTTGTGCTGTGATGTCAAAATGCTTCATCAAAGCGGCTTTTAATTCCTCGTAATTATTTTCCTGTCCTGGTGGTAAGCGTGTGTACACCTCAAATCCCGAACCTATTAATCCCTGGGATAATTTAAGAGCCCACCTGCTCCTATCCAGCCCCATAGCAACTGACATTGCTTCAAAACGAGATGCGTACTGGTCAAAGCGTTCCTTAGACTGATCGTAGACAGCTAAGGGAAACTTCATGGCATGGTAACCATGTCCACTCATGTGGGTTGCACCAGGTGAAGATGAACTTCCTTCTGCTGCATCTATTTCACCCTTAGTTTGTGTCTTGAGTTCTAACTCTTTCAAGCGGTATTCATGTTCCATTTCTTGTCTCCTGGCATTCTGTTCCATTTCCAGTTTCTTGGTCTCCTGGTCCATTTTCTTGGTCTCTTGTTCAATGTCCAGTCGCTTGGTCTCCTGTTCCATTTCCATTCGTTTGGTCTCCACCTCTATTCTTCTCACTTCCAACTCGGTCTTTCGCCCTTCTCGTTCCGCTTGACGAATCTCTCGCTCTCTTTCCTGGATGTAATCAGTTAAGTCTGAACCAGCCAACCCAATTTCCTCTCCGTTTGCCCTCAGTTCGGCGGTAGTTAGTTTGGGAGTGGCCATAGTTAAAGCAGGTAAGTCAGCACGTTGAGTAAAGACACCTCAAGGCAGTAAAGAGTACTCACTATAAACCGATAATCTACCTAGAACCTATATCATTTTCTATGCCTATCTAATATTATTAATCTACAACACCACACAGTACATCACAACCACTCTCTCATCCACAAGAGGAGATATAGGATAAAGACTTATGTAGACGTGTGACCGTGTGACTAGGTATGTAATGTGTCTTACCACCTATCCACATTCACTCTGTCTGGAACTTTCTCACTGTAAAGTCACCAGCATTAATGAAATGTTTCTACCATAAATGTAATGGCACCATATATCCAATGGACGTCCTTCCATTAAAAGTCATCAATGTATACTTCTTTCTTATTCCAATCAGTATGTCCCAACATGCAAGTACTCCGCTATGCCTGTGCCAATATGCAAGTACCCTTTTTCAGGTCATATGCGGTATAATGGTATTCTGTACGTATCCCGCTCGCTCCACCAATTATGTCCTGTTAATTTCCCGAGAGGAGATTGGAATCAACAAGCACATCTTTAAACTTAGTATCTGTTGGGATTATTGACTTGACTTTGGTCTACACTCCTCTCTTCTGTCTTCCATTCCATATATCTATTTCTTTCTCTCTCTCTATTATTCCCTCAACACATACTCCGACAACAGTTCCTTTCAACGATAAGATAAAAGATTTATTAATAAAAACTATGTCTGGTGTATGTATGGATATTGTCTATGTAGTTGGTATGTTCTTCTAGTGTGGCTGCCAGATAAGATGTTGATAGATAGTCTCCGTGTCTTCTCTCGTCTCTTCTCTCGGCTAGAGTACAGGACATGACATAGATACAACAGAACGGTCTCACCCTGAATGCTCCGTCTGCTTGAGTCTGTAGATATATCCGGTTTTTGTAATGAAAAAATGTTCACCACTGTATGAATGTATTTAAACCGATCCTATATGCTGTCAGCTTAAACTGAATGTTCTTTATTATCTTATATCTTTCTTAATTCCATCCTGGAAAACACGTCGAGTTTCTAGTATTCTCTATTTTTGTCCGGTAAAAGTTCTACACTGGATAGTTCTTAATTGGTATAGGCACTTTGTATGCACCTTGCAACTCTTCGATACTGAGTCCATTGGGTTTTTCTATTAGTTTAAATGATCTCTATTTTCCGTTCTCTGTCCTCCTTACTTCTTACGATGACAATTCTTTTCTTTCCTTTCTTATGCACAAGTGTCGTGCTTTATTACTTTAAAGTGCTTTCTTGTGGGTTATCAACACTGGGTGATCTTGACCACAGCCATCTGTGTTATATCTTAGTTGATAAGTCCCGCACTGGTATGGAAACCTGTGTGATATACATTTAATAATGAGATCTGTGTCTGCTTCCTCTTCTCTCCTATGTGAGTGTCTTTTCCTCCAGCCGAAATGAAAAGGCTTCCGAAAAAACCCACTCTGACATAGGATAGAAGATTCACCTAACGTCTATACTATTCCTACTAATAGAAAGCAATGTTAAATGCACTTCACGCCCATCTATATTCCTATGCTAAACTATACTCTAATATATGAATACCTTATAAACATCCTTTACTGAATTGGGAGTACTAATGCACCATAAATACACAAACGTTCTTCTGAACGCAGCACATCCCTTTTCATAATCCTTCTCTCCCGAAACCTAAGAAACACACTCTCCCCTCACAAAGACGTAGCCACTCTTTTATAGGTCATCTTTGCCGCATAGTCCTTGACATTGCTGGACACCTCACATCCAGACTTCATTATCATCGTTAGTGGAAAATTACAGCTCTGAACCGTTTCACATCCATACCGCAATATGCTGTCCAATAATACTCTCTGCTTTTGTCGCAAACCAATTTTTCCACTCGACAGTTTACCTGTGCGGTTAGCGGCCCCCTTTCCTGTCTTGACCTATAAACACATGCGCCTGGTCACTCCTTTGTTTGTTACCCTTACTGCTTCGTTTGTTAACCCTTCTTCTACCTGGTTAGTCGGTGAATACAGTCGTCTATCTGGGAATCATTAACTCTCAGTATTTCACGACAACATCCTCCACAAAATCGATCGCCATGTGCTTCACCAATTAGCAGGTAGTGACCACACACCAATCAAGCTTGTAATAAATATGGAGTATGTTCCACAGGAGCAAAAGCCTTTGCCCCGCTGGAATTACAAACGAGCAGATTGGGACAGATTTGCCATACTAACAGACAAATATTGTGAAAACATAAATACACGATATGGCAACATGAAGCAAATGGTGGAAAGTCTAAACAGAGCAATAATACAGGCGGCCACTGAGTTTATCCCAAGAGGAGCGAGGACAAATTACAAACCATACTGGACTGAGGAACTACAAATTTTGGAGGACAAAGTTGAAGATGCTAGGAAGACCACAGAGAGAGAACAAACAACTGAAGCGAACATCTCTCTCAAAGCCATCTCAGCAAAATATAAAAGAACAGTAAATCAAACAACAAGAGATTGTTGGAGGAAAAAAACAGAAAACCTGAATTTTGACAGGGATGGAAACAAACTATGGAAACTAGTGAAAGCCATGAACAATGAAGGACCTAGAAACAAACAAATAACAATTAAACAAGGAAATGCCTTGCTTACAGGAAAAAAGGCTGCAAATGCACTAATGGAACACTATGCCAGTGCAAACCACATTGATATTACAGCCGAACAGAAGAAAGCAATCAAAGATAAACAGATACATCATAGATATACAGAGACAGCAGCAGAATATATGATGGCAAATCTAACAATGGAAGAATTGGAACAGGCAATGAATACCCTAAAAAAGAAGACATCACCAGGAAAGGATGGAATCACAAATGAAATGCTAATAGGACTAGGCACTAAGGCAAAAAAGAAACTACTAGCAGTCCTAAATTACAGCTGGAAGAGGGGAATAGTCCCACAGGCATGGAAGGAAGCTATACTAATACCAGTCCCAAAGAAAGGAAAAGACCTGGAAGAACCAAATGGCTATCGACCTATCAGTCTTCTTAGCTGTGTAGGAAAATTAATGGAACGCATTATCAATGGCAGGCTAACATGGCATCTGGAAGAAAACCAACTCTTAACACCTCACCAAGCAGGATTCAGAAAGTACAGATCCACTGAAGATCAAATAACCTATATAGCTCAGGAAATAGAGGATGCCTTCCAAGAGAAAAAGCACACACTAGCGGTCTGGATAGATTTAGAAAAAGCATTTGATAAAGTATGGAAGGAAGGACTGAAAGTAAAACTGCAAAAAATGCATGTTTGTGGGAAAATGTACAAATGGATCAGCCACTACCTTGAGAACAGAACTGCCAGGACAAAAGTACAAGGACAAACCAGCAAAATGATGCTGTTGGAGCAAGGTGTCCCCCAAGGAGGAGTTCTTTCACCAACATTATTCCTAGCATATATAAACGACATCACGGAAAATTTTCCAGCCAGAGTACACACATCATCCTTTGCAGATGACCTAGCCATATGGACATCTGAAGAATATATTAGTACAGCTAACAGCAGAATACAGCAAGCCCTATTAGCGCTAGAGGACTGGTCAAAATCATGGCTAGTGAAGATAAGTGAGGAGAAAACAACATGCACAGTGTTCTCCCTCTCAACTAAAACTCAGCAACCTAAGCTGGTATTGAATGGAAAAATATTGCGCCATGAAGAAAATCCAAACTATCTAGGAGTCACCTTTGATCGGCGCCTGACGTGGAAGACACAGGTTGAGAAAAATCGAACAAGAGCAAGGCAAAGAATGGCAATCATGAAAAAGCTTGCTGGTACAACGTGGGGAGCAGATGAGAAAGTTCTCAAGAAGTTATATACTGGACGGGTGAGGCCAGTACTGGAATATGGCATTGCAGCTTGGGCAACAGCAGCTAAGTCAAACTTTAACAAAATAAGTAGAGTCCAAAATCAAGGAATGCGAATCATAACTGGAAGCCTGAAGACAACGCCTATTAATGAATTAGAAAAGATCACTTGTTTACAACCAATGCAGGATAGAAGAGATAGCAGAGCCCAGCAACAAGCTGAAAAATTTAGAAGATTGACAGACCACCCTATGTATAAAAGGTTTAGTGGTTTTGGAAAGGGAAGACTGAAGCGTAGCAACTTTGTAGAAACTGCAAAACGAAAGATTAGGGCAGATCCCATACTTAACATATCAACAGTCAAACCCATTTACAATGCAGACAAGTTCCCAGCTTGGAGACAGCAGCAACTGCCTGAGATGATAGAAAACATTCCTGGTATTGAGAAAAAGAACACTCAGCATGAAACCGAAAGAAGAGAAATAACCCTAAACTACATAAAAGAACATTACCCAAGCAGCAATTGGACCCATGCATATACAGATGGATCAGCCAAAAATTCAGTAGAGAATGGAGGAGGAGGAATTCTCCTAAATTTAAAAAATGGAGTGAAAAAAACACATTCAGTGGCAACTGGAAAGTTTTCAAGTAACTTCAAAGCGGAGGTAGAGGCTCTGAAAACTGCAGCAGAAATGCTCTTGATGGAGGAAAATAAAGAGACGCAAATAGCTATCTTTACAGATGCAAAGTCAGCTGTCTCAATACTGAAGAGCAATAACAGCACAGAAATAGCTGACCTAAGAGCAGCACTCCATGGTCTATGCCAGAAATCCAAAAAAGTTGTAATACAGTGGATCCCATCACATTGCAGTATACCTGGAAATGAAGAGGCTGACAGACTGGCAAAAGAGGGCGGACGACTACCACAGCCTGACATAGACATAACTTATAATGAGGCAAAGAGGTTGATAAAAAGCACTTATAGAACCAAATGGGAATCAGAGCATCCAGGCCACCAGAAGGATGATGCATATTACAAACTCGACCGAAGAGAACAAGTAGCAATCTTCAGACTCCGCACAGGACACAACAGGTTGAAATACCACTTGTTCAACAAACTAAAGATAGGAGATACAGATGAATGTAATTGTGGAACTGGTAAAATGACAGCTAAGCATTTGCTGCAAGAGTGCCCAATATATGCAGAACAGAGAAAGATATTTTGGCCCACACCTGCTTCATTCGAGGACAAGCTCTATGGAGATATCAACAAGCTCAAGTCGACTGCAGCTTACTTTAACTGTATTCAAGTTGACATTTAAATGTACATGAAGAAGTATTTAGACTGCCACACTTCATACCACAGGCATGTCGGTTACACAAGCCTCCCAGAGGCATAAAATGGAATATTGCTTGGATAGCAAATCCATTACGTGGAAAGTCCGAATCGAAAGCTCACTGTGTGGGCTTCAAAAAAGGTGGAAAAAGTGTCCTAGTGGCACAAAATGAAATATTGCTTGGATAGCAAATCCATTACGTGGAAAGTCCGAATCGAAAGCTCACTGTGTGGATGTCATCTGTAAACTGCATTCTTCTGGCTTCTGGAAGAACAGCCTATGGTGAACGGAAGGCCCAATATACGGAAGTGAGGCTAAGCAGCCATGTGCAGGACGTGACGATTCCTTGGGTGAGCCCAGTACCAGAGCGGTGTGTGATGGCTCTGCAATTATGGAAGCCTCCTTGGATGGCGGGGAATGCCCATGGTCTGCCCCTGCCTTCCCTTGAGGGCCGACCAGGATGCCTTTGGCTGTTCTATATGGGCCAGCTGGGATGGGAGATAACACCACAACAGTGAGAGCCTAACGTCCTAAGGAACCCCCGGGAAGGTTAACCCGGTCAACAAATGCCCGCAGAAGTCGGATGTGTCGGCCTAACGGCGCAAGAACGCAGCTCTGCTGTAAACAGGCACAACGCAATCACGTCCGGAAAAAAACTCCGGATGAACGAAGAAGAAGAATTGCTGAAAAATTAAAAAAATATAATGTCCGGCTAGGAAACGAACCTCGAGCTCCCGCCCATCTGGCGTAGACACTATCAACTATGCCACTGACGACACGTTTTCTAATCAACGAAAATGTAAAATATAGCCGCAAACTTACGTTAAATCACGTGACCAGCCGTGCCCTGCGAATAGGCGCTTTGTTTATTCGCAGGGCCCTGCGAATAGACACTTCCTTATAAAATAGCAATGATATCAATGTCAATCGCTTTTAGTGGTGTCGTTCAGATTTCTTCGTCTCATGAATAGCTGATATTACTGTCTATAGTCACTTGCGGTGTAGGGCGGGGAAGAGTGGTGGGAAAAAAAAAAAAAAGGGGTTGGGGGGGGGGGGGTTAAGCCTGAGGAAATACGGCTGTTTGGCTAGGGCGGTCGCCGCGAACTGTGAAGGTTAAGGTTGTTCTTTGGCCCCCGACAGAAAATAAACTCCAGCACCTTACAGAGGATTGAACTCGGGTCTCCCGAATGAGCCCTGGCACGTCTAGCAACTTGATCAGATGTGTTTCGCCAATTAGTTAAGAAGTACACAAAATGTTTCACATTATTTAGCCGATGTGTAAAATCTTTGTAAAAGATTGATTGATTGATTGATTGATTCTTTGTAAAAGAAAAAGCTTTTAGGCAAGGTTAAGATTGTACCATAGCCGATACTGGCGTTAGGATGTTTAGGGTTAGACATTCACACATTCCAGGTCAAGACATAATGAGGTTAGGTGGCTGGTATCTTTTCTTATCCTAGAAAATTATAAAATTGTCTGGTGCCCATTCTAATGAAGTTGGGTCGACCTAAGAGCCGCAGTGATGGGCTGAACAAGCTGTCTCCGCTGGGGATTGAGTCTGGACCACAGTCATGGCAGGCAAGCGCGCTCAGCACGATACCACAGCTCGACCCCTAGGTCAGGATATCAACAAACTATTTCCACGAGGCATGGTCTAAGGCAGAGGTTCCCAAACTACGGCCCGCGGGCCACGTGTGGCCCGCCAGCTGTCAGAAAGTGGCATGCTAGGCCTCTTTATTTAATATATGTTTTAATAATTTCAAAAATGCACTCGGAGCGCCCCATCAGCGAGCGATAATTTACTCTGCTCGTGGTTGTTATGCTCAGATATTATCGAATGCGCCTACTAAGTTCGCAACGAATTGACACTGACAGCCTTTAAAGTTTTAGAATTTAGTTGAACGAACGAACGAACAAACTTTATTTTCAAAGGGTTAAGAATTGGGCACGCAGGCCCGTCTAACATTCTGCCCTTCTATCACTCTCTTTCATACATTATTTCAATCACAAGAAAGATAAGAATGATTTTGCACGCCATTTATAATTTTATAACATTGTGGCACGATTGACTACCGAAAATAGTAGATATGGCCCTCTGCTTGAAAAGCTTGGGAACTACTGGTCTAAGGTTAGCTGTCAAGATGGTTCCCGCAAGCCCTTCTCCAACACCACCCCCACAGACACACACTGGACGCATTTTTAGATCTCAATCTCTGCTTCAGTTGACGGACTGATGAGAAGAGAAACAGCCAAGAATCATTCACACGGACGTGTAACAGCACACACTCACGCACGCACGCACACACATGGACGTATAACAGCACACACACACACACACACACACACACACACACACACACACACACACAGACGTATAACAACCCTCACACACATGGACGTGTAACAGCACAAACTCACACACACATGGGCGTGTAACAGTCCTAACACAAATGGACGTGTAACAGCACATACGCGCGCACACACACACACACACACATATATATATATACACACACACACACACACAAACGCGCGGACGTGTAGCAGCACACACACAGACACACTCATACCCACACGGACGTGTAACAGCACACGCGCATACACACATACGCACAATCACATGCGCGCGCATGAACGTGTAACAATAATTGGTATTTGGTGAAATGTCCTCCAGACGGCTAAATATAGCGGGGTGTTTTAGTATCAGGGACAAACAAGGTGGTAGACTTTAGCGATACTTTAAAACAGGAGCGGGGAACGTCTGACTCGCGGGTCGTTTAAGACCCGCAAAATCATTTGGTTTGGCTCGGCCAAGGCAACCGGAGGAGGGACTCGGAAATTGAATAAATCTAGGAGTTTTTTTTTCTTTTCTTTCATTACAACT
Organism: Cepaea nemoralis; assembly: GCA_014155875.1. Classification (NCBI taxonomy): domain Eukaryota; kingdom Metazoa; phylum Mollusca; class Gastropoda; order Stylommatophora; family Helicidae; genus Cepaea; species Cepaea nemoralis. The sequence goes on from JACEFZ010004158.1 coordinate 143,271, forward strand.
TACATTTATATTCACAAATGAAAGAAAAAAACAAATGTCCTAAAACAATGTCCTACTATGGCTCTGTGATGTGATAGCACCATCACATTTTGTAGGCCTGGGTGCACGGAGGAATAGGTGGCCAGTCTTTCTCTCACTTTTGCAGGTGACGAGCCAGAAGACAAACCCGCGCCAGACCGCCGTGCTCAGTTGATTATCAACTTCGCTAACGTGCCCGCTACATTTATATTTAGTGAAAAATAATAATACTGTAAAGTTTGAGGCAGAAGCAATGGATGTACATTAGGGATAAACAAGGCAGAGACGAGTACATAGCGAGACCGACATATATGCTTCTCGTCGGCTACCCGCGGCCCGTCTGCTGGTATTGCGATGACTCAGATGACAGTTAGTGCCAGGCAGGCTCGGAATGTGCCTTCTGAATTAAGTTTTGTTAATTGTTTATTATAACGAAGACTTATCTTCAATGAAATTTGCCTCTCTAAATCCTTTAAATCCCCATAATTGTTGTCATTATTACTGCTTCACCATTGCTGATTAACTGTATTTAACAAAAGAAGGACACTGCGTGTTATACGTTGAGAAGCACTGTATAGCCATTTCCAATAAAATAATCAGTCAAAAACTGATTATCAAAGTACAACACAGACATTATTTTTAACGCGTCCAAAACATAAATAATGCACCAGATGGTCTGTTTTGTGTAAGGCCTTTGGTTTAGAACTTGTTTTGTGGAAGACAATCAGGAAATATTTTAGTTATGATAAATACTTTGGTTGGTGCCATGGTGTTTATCAAACCACTTGTCCTTATATTTCCGGCCTTGTTTGGTAAGAGTTTTGTAATTTATTGTATTGTCATTACAGAATTCCAGATGTTTTGTTTGTTTCCTGTTGCAGTAAACCACAGGCTGAGCGGTTTAACTAGGAATGTGGGAAGTAGTAGTAGTAGTAGTAGTAGTAGTAGTAGTAGTAGTAGTAGTAGTAGTAGTAGTAGTAGTAGTAGTAGTAGTAGTAGTAGTAGTAGTAGTAGTAGTAGTAGCAGCAGCAGCAGCAGCAGTAGTGGTGGTGGTGGTGGTGGTGGTGGTGGTGGTGGTGGTGGTGGTGGTAGTTGTAGTAGTTGTAGTAGTAGGAGTAATACCGACGGACCGACCAACCCACCGACCGACGAGCCACCCAACTAATCGATAGACGGACCACCCAATCAACGACCGATGGACAGAACGACCGACCGACGGACCAACCCACCGACGGACCAATCAGCTGACCGACGGACCAACCGCCTATCGACCGACGGACCAACCAGCTAACCGACCGACTGACCGACCGACCGACCGACCGAAAGACCAACCGATCGACCGACCGAAAGACCAACAGATCGACTAACCATCAACACGCCGACCGAACGACATACCTACCTTCTCGGATCTATTGTTTTGTCAGTGTAAGTGCACTAGCTACTCATGTAAAAAGGTTGAAACTGACTTGTTTAAATTCTGCCACAGTCCACGGTTTCTAGTTTCAGTGTGTTACCTGTGCCCGTTGTTATTGTAAACAAGAGAAGAGTGATTGTTGATTACACCCCGAAAATGTTGCCCGAAACATTGATTGTTGATCACATTTTGAACATTACCCGAAAAGATGTGATTACAAGTCGAATTAGTTAGTTAGTTAGTTAGTCGCAGTTCCAACTTCACAGCAACGGGTCGTCCCCATAATGCTCCGTTCCTGTGCCAGTGAATATCACACACAACGCTCCCCACTGCCTAATGTGAAAAGTGGAAAAGACAGAAGTCTCGACAAACAACAGCCCGCACAGATACACTGTGCATAATGCCGCCACCAGAATGTCAACACACCAGTCCCCCACGAAACACCCAGTTCATCTCTGATGGAATCGGCAGTATTTTCCTATCTGAATGTTTCCTAGATGTTCACCCAAACAGTCCACGAAAATACAGTTCATCGCTGATGGCAGTGGCAGTCAACCAGAAGCCCAGCAGCCACGCATTTCTGCATAAGGCAAAAACCGTTACTCGGAAACCTAATTGTTGTGACAACACCTTGAAGTCTACAGACTGATTGGTGATTATAAATATAACTTGTCTCCACTAAATTAGCCACGAATTGTGGCTGACTCAGTCACAGGATTATTAATCAGAGCCAGGCGATGGACCCAAATATAACTTCTCTTCTGAGATTGAACGGGGTAGGGGTAAGGGGAGAATGGAAACTAAATGAGCATGCGAAAAACATATAGTTTAAGCTTGTATATTGTAAGTTTATATTCTAATTTCGTTTCGTTTCAGTCTACTCGTGTGCCACTGAATACAATGTAAGTCAACGTATCGACCACAATCCATGTACAGGAATCACCATCATGTGCCATCTCCGTATTAAAGCTCGACTATAAAAAGTCGGTAGCAAATTGCACGCTTGTTTGTTGACCCCAGAGGTCGCGTGTTCAAATCCCCATAGAGCCAAATAATATTTTTTTTAATTAATCGTGACTCCAAGTCACGTTAACACGAGTACCAGGAAATGCCATGTAAAATAAACGCAGCCGGTGTATTACTGAGTACATCACCTATCGAATGCCTCTTGGTCTATGAAAATATTGGGTAGCACCGTATACCATTACGTCTCATAGTGTAACAAAGGGTGCTTTGCACATTGAACTGATCATTGAAATTGCGGAAGATACCACGTAACTAAACAAATAACAAAATTCCCCTAGTATGGACACTTACTAAACAAGCTGAACAGCCATAAATGTCTTTGAATATAAATATTACAGATGGGTTCTAAGAATATCTTGGATAAAGAAAAGAATAAACGCATCCATACTTCAAGAGCTGAATAGTGAAGAAGGTTGGCTATTAAAGACAATAAAACAATGAAAATTAAAATATTTTGGTCACTTGAAACGTCATGAAAGTTTAGAGAGAACAATAATGGAGGAGTAAATGCCTGGAAAGAGAGGAAGAGGAAAGCCAAAGAGAAGATGGGTGCAGGAAGTGGTGAATGATCTCCAGATGGGTGTGTCGAACGTGGGACATCTTGCTTATGATCTAAACGTTTTCCGGAAGGTTCTTATGGGAGCTAGGTTCTGGAAAAGATTTCTACTGAATGAATAAATGAATGGCGATGTATCGTCCTTCTGTCCAAACGGGAGGTCGAATATGGCGATATATTATCCTTCGGCACTATATTAGTTAAACTAATTTGTGTGTGGTTGTTAGAGTTCACAGATATTTCACTGCTTGGTATTTAGTTTCTCGTAAGTGTAGGACCCTCCCTTTGTGTACTTCTCCGGCTCTGTGGCGAAAGATTCACGGACGCAATTTGCAATCGCACATACCACGTTCGAAACACAGCTGCTGGGCGATTTGTAAGCAGACCGTCTTGCGTTGGTTTCCATATAATAGCATGAGTGTCGATCGTCCAGAAAGCAATGGCAAACTACTGAACGTAAAGTTGTTCAGAAATCACAAACAATGCTGGAGTTGGCTGCTCCGTCCTGTAAGGGATACGCAATTAACTTTTGTGTGTGTTCTTAGAGGTGTAAACGCATAGAATGATATTCTCAGACTGAAGCTCTGTGGTGGACGTCGAAGAGTGCCTGTTGGATGCATGCCATTCTATTATACCTTTATCAAGGCAACATTCTTAGAATCTCGTGGACCAGGAAGAAGAGAAGCACTGCAAGTCTGCAAGTTCTGAACATCCACTAGATTTAGTTCATCAGTGGTATCGTATCTCTTAAGCTAAAATACACTGGTCATTATTTGCCATTGGATGATTCATCATCATCAACTTCCACTTTTACCGTCAAGCGTCGTGGGGAGGAATAATTGGCGCCCCAGCGCCCGATGGGTGGCTTTGAATAAGTGTCATTCCGTGTATTGTACAACGTCTTTGATGTCGTCAATCCATTTTCTTCTCGGGCATCCTCTTGTTCTCGTCGCAGATGATCTTTGATGTAGCGCCAGTGATGGTAGTTGATGGTGTTGCGTTCTAACGAGATGGCCAAACCACTTGATCTTCTGTCTTTCAATAAATGTGGCACAAAGTGTTGATCACACTGTCTTTCTGATAACAATATTCCTTACTCGGTCTTGGATGGTTAAGTTGGCAGCTCTCCCCAGACATCTCATCTCTCAGGTGTTTAATTTGCGACAGCGTGATTTGGATAAAGTCCAAGTTTGAGACTGGTAGCATAGGGTTGGTGTGAATATGCTGTTTATTAATTATTAAAAATATGTATCGTTCTGCAGACATGGGTATATTTGGATGCTTAGGATGATTACTTCTTTGTCGTGGGTTTATATATCGCAGAAATGTTGTCACTGCGGAATATTGCCTCAGTTAAAATATGAATAAAGTAGTTTTCCTTAAGCAGCCTCCTTTAGTTTAATATATAATACACCATGTCTGCTACCATATTGATTGATTGATTGATTGATTTAGGAACCGACATCACAGCATTCGGGACATTCCCATAAGCGCTCAGTCCCCATCCTCAGCAGCCAGCGAAGAGTTCCATCACTAATAGTACCAGTAACAATCTGATTATATGTCCGTCTCGCCTTTCCTCTGAGCGTCGTTCGTCGGCCAGATCGTCACACCTCGCTGTCTCATTCTTGCCAGACTATGCTACCATATTAACAATGTCTAGGTCATTACTGTTTCACATCCTTACTTCCCATTTTCCGCCATCCATATTTGTTTGCTCAAAACCTTCTTTTTGTTTGGCACTGAATATGTTAAACGTTACAGTGCTTCCAACTTCATCTTAACTTGTTAGTTTGCATACACCAGAACGTAAAATTACCTACAACATCGCACACAGCCATTGCATGCTGGGGTTGACTGCGACGTTCTGCAAAGAACACCCAACTAACTTTAAAAATATCTGTTGCAGTCGCATTCAACAAATCTCAGACAGAAACGGACTGATGGCTCTGGGTATACGAACTCATGTCCACACACGTTCGTGCGGGAGCAACCGTTTGATCTGTACGATAGCTACCAGAACTATATGAAAATTGATCAGAGGGGCAGGGGACAATTCTACTATTTTGCGAAATGTAGAAATAACACAGGCCCACCAGCCTGTCCTAGTTGTTGCATAGGGACGGACACAGCAAGGTTTGTAAAGTCTATGTACTGTTTTATTGTTCGATGTTTGCAGTTTGTATGCGTGTATGTGCCTGCGTTGTGTTATGTTATGCTACGTAATGTTACATTATGTTATGTCATATCGAGCCACGTCGCTGCACATTGGGAATTCCTACGAGTGCTCAGTCTTAAAGTATTTCTGCTCACTGTTTCCATAAGGAAGTTGGTCATAGTATATCCTCTCTTTCCCTCGAAGGTGGCATTAATGTGCTTGGCCAGGCTTCAAATCCAGGTGCGTGTAGTCGGGCTTGTGTCGGTGCCTCGACTTACCGAGTCCGCTTACCGAGTCCGTATATATGCAGAGTCGGTATTGTCTGAAATTCAGGATTCATACACAGATTCCAGGTTCATCCACATGACGTCATCTAGGCAAACACTTATCTGGCTTACGAAAGGGGGATCGACCAGAGTCTCCGTTATGGTGAAGCCTGCAGAGAAATACCCATTATGCACACAATTCGCGTGGACGAGAGTTGTGGCTATTTCCACGACGATAGTGGACTGTAACAGTAAGGGAGGAGTACTGGGGTATTATTAGAATCTAGTGGGAAACAGATACAGCACGATTGAGCATCGAGAGTGAAAGGGAGAGAGATGCTCAATCGTGACGTATTGGGTTGGCAAGGGCAGTTAAGATCCGGCCTTTGTCTTGAGTGGAGTAGAACATCAAACCTTTGTCATCTTATACCAATAAAAGTTATATCAACAAGAAAACAACATGCCTTCGTGTTCTTATACACTGGTATAGGATGCGAAATGCTGCCGCTTAACCAGGATACTGAATTGGGCCGTCCCGGCTACCACGCGAAGTACTAAGAAACCTTCAAAGAATGCCTAAACCAGAAGGTATTTAAGGTTTTCTCAAATCGATTTTATCAAGGTCGGGAGACGCTTGTTGTTGTTCCAGTGAAGGGATGTCCAGTAAAATTCTGTAATCAGTTCAGTAATCAGCAAATAAAGAGGCTCGAAGGCTGTGATAACCCTGAGCAAATAATTTCTCAATCATGTAAAATTATAGAACTTTAACGTCATCAAAGGGCCTCCCAGAGCCGTTGACTGAACTTTAACGTCATCAAAGGGCCTCCCAGAGCCGTTGACTGAACTTTAACGTCATCAAAGGGCCTCCCAGAGCCGTTGATTGAACTTTAACGTCATCAAAGGGCCTCCCAGAGCCGTTGTTTGAACTTTAACGTCAGCAAAGGGCCTCCCAGAGCCGTTGTCAGAACTTTAACGTCATCAAAGGGCCTCCCAGAGCCGTTCTCTGAACTTTAACGTCATCAAAGGGCTCTCCAGAGCCATTGTCTGAACTTTAACGTCATCAAGGGGCTGGTAATGGCCGTTAACTGAACTTCAGCCTTCAACGTTATAAAAAGGGCTTCCCATAGCCGCGATCTGAACTCTAGAGTTTCAAAAAGCTTACAATAACCTGAGTTTTGATAATTTCAAATCGCCAGCCACTTACGTTATCGCTATCTCAAGACGTCAAGACGTCGAGATGTACCCCACCCGGGGTGAAAACAAAGGTTACAAGATTCAGATGGGACCCAACCAGGGGTTGAAGATAATCCCGGCATCCCTAGAGAAGTGACGTAATTACCTGGGAGAAGAGACAGACTACCTGAACTCCGCGACGACTGATTTTTCAGCTGAGATGGGCTCCTGGCGATCGAACGAAATTTGAGGCTGAGGCGAGGAAGGTACGGGCTTGAGCCAGAAACTAACTGTGCATTTCTATAATAAGTGAGTGTATTACTTAAATTGAGAAGTTGAAATTGTGTGGTTCTCAAACCCAGAAACTAACTGATTTTCCAAAACAAGTATTCCTTAAATTAAGAAGTTGAAATTGTGTGGTTCTTTGCTTGCTTTGTTTCAGTATTTTTTCAGCATGGCGGAACAGGACACCTTAGCACAGGTTTAGCTCTGTTTAGGAATATTTCAGCAGGGCAGATCCATCACGACACAGTTGAGAATTATTTCGGCTGAGATAGCATAAAGAGTAAAAATGTACCTGAGCAGAGACTTAGGACGCGTGACTGCTTGGTTAGGAGAATTAAAGGTGGCAGTCAGCGAGGTAGAAGGTTTCGTACACTGGTTACAGAGTAATGTAAGAGGTAATGAGATAAAAAGGAACAACAAGAATAGCCGAGGACAACCACTAGTTGATGAAAATAGAGGGCAGTATAGAAGCATTTATGTTAGTCCAAGGATGACTAGGGTTGGGAGCTGGTACAAGGATCAGAGATACAGAAATGGGCATGAGAGAGATTGCTCTAGGACTTGGCCATCCTATACGGTAAGCGCTAGAAAAAAACGTGACGAGTGGTTTGAAAAAAGACAAAGACAATATCTAAACTCAGGTGTAAGAGACAGAGTTGAACCTGTAAATAAAATACAGACTAATCCTAAAATGGTTGCGAATGTGACTAGTGGACAGGAAAAGAAGACGACGTTATTAGTAAAGAAAAGAAACCGAGAGACACAGACGCAGACAAGTAATACGGTAGAAAGTAGTACGCAGACTCAGGTACAACCAGTCAGCAAGATAACAAAGGGAACTCAAACTGACTTCATAGAGAATCAGTCAAAACCAACTCAATTGACTAAGAGAGACAGGGTTGAAGTTAGGAAAGATGGACAGACGAGGACCAAGAACGACAGAAAAATAAAGAGGAGAAGTATTGACGAAAGAAATAGTATGGTTGTAAATAGAGGTAGTGCCATGTCAAATTCTTCAGCTATAGACAGGAAACTAATTCCCAAATGGTGTAGGAATATTAGCTGTCAGAGTTCAAGTTACGGAGAAGATATTCCTACAGCCGAATATTATAGTGATGCTGAAACAGATATAATTACTGAGGATTCGGAGAATGAGAGTGCTGCACTACGAGCAGATCCTGAATTGAGGAGTGTTGTTCCCTCATACGGAATAGTGACTGGTGGACAGACGGACAGAGTTTTGGTTAGTGACTATATAGAGAAGGCTAAGGGACGAAGACCGAGAAAGAGAAAGAAAGTCAGACGTTTTAAAGATGACTATGAGAATAACGCCGACGTGTTTGCAGTAAACTATAATGAGTCTGATGTAGGGACTATTATTAGTGTGTCATCTGAGGACGAGATGGGAAGGTATAAACGTTACGTAAGGTATACAGGAAACAGTGAACAGACTGACGCAAATAGAGGAAATAGAAAGAACGCATTTAAGAAAAAGAATAGTGGTAGACAGTTAGCGGGAATTTATTCAACGACAGAAAGTGACTTAAGTAAAATAGAAGACCTTAGGACCTTAAGACCTGAATACTTTAACAGGTTGACAACAGATAGTGAAGATGACATTATAAGTGAAAGACGGGTTAATGTATTGAAAGACAGTGAACTGTTTTGTTTGGACACACTCTATAACAGTTAAAATTCCTTGGGTGAAGAAGGAAAATGAAATAGTTTTGGCTTATGAGAAGAACTCCGGTTTGAGAGTATAGGTGTATGAGCTGTCTAAAATAGACAGATGAAATTTTTGGGGTAGCATGGTACAGGGTAGGTGATAGTGGTGTTGAGGATAAGGAAGTACGGCAAATGATATTCCACGTGGATTACGTAATACAGGATATCGTCTGTTTGGTTACGATGTAGGGAGAGTAAATTAAGTAAAATAGGGTAGATTCAGGACAGAATTAGTAGAGGGTGAGAGATAAATTAAGTATGAATGTTCGTATTAGAAGTGGGTTGACTCAGAGCTATGACGTGATGTCCGAGATAGTTTTGCTTGTTGCTTGGAGAAGAAAGAATAGTATTGTTGACAGGAACCGAGAGTGTCTGGTGAGGAGATATAGATTGAGGAGGCACTGAGTGTCCTGTGTGAAAAATAGCCAGTTGAACGTGAGAATAAAAGTGGATGCTTGAAAAATACGAGTTACGTCGTACTTGTGGAGAAAGAAGAAAGTTGTTGTGGGTGGAGAAGTATAGAATAATAGTTACGAGATTTGTGACATGTTGGAATGAAGTTTGTTTTAAAGAGATAGTAAATAGTGCTGTAAAAGCGCTTTCAATATAAGTTGCGAGAGGTAATGTAGGGTCTGACCTTCGTATAGGAGTGACTGATTGAGTAAAGTAGAGATATAAGAAAGCAGTGAATTGAGAAAGTCCTCTGGAATAATTCGTCTGGTTGTGCGTTGTTCATACGTGAGTATAACTGTCAGACAGGTGTTCGTCGCGATGACGAGAGAGACGTGTGGTGACGTCGCCTAAGTGAAGTACATAGATAAAATGTAAGAGTGGCGTTGATATGTCTTGTGTCAATGTGTGTAGAGGAGATCAATACGTGTAGATATGTGGTGAATGATTGCTGGAATGTTGAGGTGGCGTCTAAAGTGTTTTGTTGTAGTAATAGTATGGAGACGTTAGGTTGTCGCGATGCGAGAGTAGGCGTGAGATGAGAGCGAGGTTGTGTGTCATTGTCCGTGTGAATATGAGAAGAGTGGTTGATAAGTGATGTTGAAAAACCGTGAAACATAGAGAGATAGAAAGAGAATTGTGATGTTTTTTTTTTGTAGAATGTCTGACGTTGGAAGTTATATAACGGAAACAGAGTTAACATTCTGAATGATGTTTCACAAAACTTGTTTAGTATTCTTGACAGGGAAATGTCGAAGCAAGAGTGCCTAAGACTGAGAAACGAGGAAAGAGAGGTCTGCTGTCGATTATAAGTGGCGTGGCTTGCAGTTCTGAAAGAATTCCGATAAATAAGAGTGAAAGATAAGAAGGTAAACAAGGTCAGTATAATGAATGTAGGAGAACGTGTTCCGAGGAGGGTGACCGGTTTGATTGTCGTCACGATGCAAGAATGATAGGTGAGACTTGAGGATAGCTTAGAATAGTGCTGGTGAGACGTTGAGAGTACTAGAATGAAATATTAATTGCGTCGGGTAGACGAGAAAGTGGAAGTAGAATTAGTTGTTTTGGTGAGAGGTCTATAGTAAATAGACAAAGTTTTGTTGGATGTAGGAGAGTGGAGATACTGTAGTTAACAGTAAGGATTAGGAAGTGGTAGTGATGTTTGGTATAAAGCCAAGGGAAATAATAGGTGTGCCGAGCTGGTACATTGAGATGACATTGAAATAATCGCCACATTAGTAATGGATAAAGTGAGTGACCTGTAGTTCACAGAGCTTGCTTAAGGTATTTGTGATGTGTAGGATTTAGTTTTGAAAAAGATAGAAAATTGTGAGGGGAGATAATCAAAGTTTGACTTCCAGAAAAAAAAGGAACGGTTAGTTGTTAAGTAGTGAGTTTGGTTGAGAAGAACAAGTATTGTTCCGCGTTATGATGGTCTGTAGTTAACAGATATACATACTGGGCGGTGAAGGGTCTTGTTTTTTTGTAGGTTATAGAAATTGTGGAAAATATAAGTCATATAGGAGGCCAATGAGGATGGGCCACTGTACGTAATAATTTGAAGGGAGTTGTATTTTTTTTGAAAACCTTCTCTTTAGCGAGAAGACAATTGTTTTATTGCCTCATATATAATGTTTTTTTGCTTGATTTGGTCCTGTAAAATGATTGTTATTATTTTAGAATAGGGTTATTGTGTTCTTAGACTTTTATGTGTAAACTGCTGGTCCGTAAAAGAGACCAGGAGTATTAGGTAACAATAGATTAGGATGTATCTTGGATTATTTTAATCATCGTCACCATCATCATCACTATCATCATCATACTTTTAGTTGAGTTGCGGGGAAACATAAATGATTGTTACAAAAATTTGGGGGGGATTTGATATCCTGTTGTGATTTTATTTCGCTGTTTTGTGTGTTAAATAGTAGTTAATTAAGTTATGTTTGAATACAGGGTTTTGTCTAGAATAAAGAAAATACAGGGGGCTTTAATTATGACCCTTCGTTCAGAAAGGAGTTAATAAAACTACGGGGAGCTAATAGAGAGACACATTCTCTTTGTGAAGAGTAAGTTCATGGGTATTTTGTGGCTAATGAGGGTGATATGCTTATGAAGTGCTGGAAGCATAAGACGAGATTACTACACAAGTAAAATGGTTATGGTAAAGTCAGAATTATTATATGGGATTGGAAGCCACATGGGAGAAGAAAAGATTAGTGAATATATTCAGTGGGGTAAAGCTGAGAAAAGTTTTGAACATAGTTTCCGGGGGGTCAGAAGAGCCATGATATACACGAGATTGCTGGGTTATAGAAGAATAAGAAAATTACCCCAGATGAAGAGTAAACATGAATTGGATCCATGTTTGACTAGACACTGTGGATAACAGTACAATAAAAAAAGGGGTGTAAGAGTGTTGATGAGAAATGAACATAGGGGAGACATAGTGACATGGGGTGTTTGGGGGTCCGTAATAAAGGGACTGAGATAAAGTTGATTGCAAGCAGTCACAGAGATGAGTAGTTATTTTTGCTGCTGTAGATTACGGCATGAATTATGAATTGAGAGGTAGAAGATTTTAGAGAGGCATTGGGTTACATGGCCTGGGTAGGATGTAAAAGTTTATCCCTTTGGGTTTATTAAGCTTCAGAGATAGAATAATAAGTGGGTTGCTAGAGTAATGTATATAGTGGTGTTGTGTTTATGTTGGTTAACATTTAAGGGGAGATTTCAAGGTTACTAGGTTGCTGTTGATAACGGCATAAGTGGAGCATTTTAGTAGATATGCCCATAAGAAATGGACATTAAGAGAGAACCTGAGGTATTGGAGAAGATTAGTTATACGAGATGATGAGGTTAGGTGAGGTGTTATGTATAATGTTGGAGGAGGTCTTAAGGGATAATAGACCTTTTTAATTGTGTCTTCGGGATGTGTTTTGTGGTTTACATTACAATGTGAGGTTGAGGTAAGGTAGTGTCTGTTATATAGACACTTAGAAGTGAAGAATATTTTTGGATGATGGTTGGTATTTGATGCTGTAGATAGCAGCGTAAACTGTTACCATAATGAGTGGTACTGTGGGAGATATAATTGGTATAGACTTTATTACATAAAGTCTCAAAGAACATAGGGGTGTAAAGGGGTGTGTGATTTAGGTGAATGTTGTTTTTTTGAAAGAGTTCTATTTCTTCTTTTAAATTCCGGTGGCCACCGATTCTTTGTCTTCCTATCGTGTGAAAGTAATTTCAGGTTAGTTGAAAGTGGGGGATTAGTAGCGTTGGTGATAAAAATAAGGAGTTGGTGTTAGCGTTTGAAATTTTAAGCAGGTTAAGGAGTATTTAAGAAGACGTGTTATGATGTTATGATGTATTTGAAATGTTATTAAAGATATGTAAATATGTTATGTTTGGGTGAAGGGCCAGGAACGAAGAAGAAGTGGGTTGACTATATAGCAGGGGAAAGAGTTAAAGAAATAGAATGTTTAATTAAATTGGAGTTGGTTTGGGGAAGATTTGAGGAACTGTGAGAAGTAAGGAAAAAGAGGGAATAGAGTATGGGGATTAGGAGTAAAGATTTTTCCTTTATAAGGAAAATTCTTTATTCAACATGGGGAGGTGTAACAGTAAGGGAGGAGTACTGGGGTATTATTAGAATCTAGTGGGAAACAGATACAGCACGATTGAGCATCGAGAGTGAAAGGGAGAGAGATGCTCAATCGTGACGTATTGGGTTGGCAAGGGCAGTTAAGATCCGGCCTTTGTATTGAGTGGAGTAGAACATCAAACCTTTGTCATCTTATACCAATAAAAGTTATATCAACAAGAAAACAACATGCCTTCGTGTTCTTATACACTGGTATAGGACAATAACAATAGAAACCTAAGTCTTGCACGCATCTTGGATGGCTTGTGTGCATGCATGCAATGTGTCTGTTACTGTTAGTTTTGTTCGTTTGCATTTATAATTGACTAGCTGACCCGGCCCGGCTTCGCCCAGTCCCTGGTGGGGATCTATCTATCTGTCTGTCTGTCTGTCTGTCTGTCTGTCTGTCTGTCTGTCTGTCTGTCTGTCTGTCTGTCTTGCTTAATGCTAGGATTATTTTTTTTTAATGTTGTCGTATAATTTTCATATAAAAAATGATGTGGTGGTATCGAGAACAACCTTAGATAAACGAAGACCGACTTACAAAAAGCATTAGAAAGAGCACTTGAGAGATCTTTACATCTTCCCCCAACAATTAACTTGGGTAAATGGAGCGGCGGCAGCAGCAGCAGCAGAAGAAAAAAAAGAAAGAGGAGGAGGCAGGAGAAGAAGGAGGAGGGGGAGGAGGAGGAGGAGGAGGGAAGAGGAGAAGGAGGATGGGAGAAGGAGGGGATGAGGAGGGGAGGGGAGGAGAAGGGGAGGAGGAGGAGTAGAAGGAGGAGGAGGATTATAATGCATATGCCTGTAGATAACTGTAGCGAAAAGTTCCACCTATTTGAGAAATATGCAACAATTTTACATATATAGCAATGCTATTAAAAGTTATGTCCCCTCGCTATATATAAATTATAATGTAAATTAAAATATTAAATAATATTAAGTAAATAACTGTTTGTACACTAACAAACTATGACAATTGGCAGCACCGAAATGAGAAGACGTATAGAAAATTTCATCTCAATCGGATGGACCGTTCGCGAACGCATAAATAACATACATACAGACAGACATAGTATTTTATATATATATAGATTGTGCATGATCGGCAGACTAAGAAATTTAGTGCACTTGAACTGCATCTTAGTGTGTTCGTTCCACACGCCAGTCCAGTCAGATAGACTCCGTCGCCCTGCTGAATGAGTGCGTTGCGCGACACGTGAGCTGGAATTTCATTTGGGATGCTTTTACATCTGTCCGCGCTTGTGTTTAGCGTGAATTGCATGTTCGACTGGTTTCGGTTCACGGGTGCATTTTTCAGGATACTACTGGGAGTCGTCGCTGGAGCTACGGAGTTCGTGCTTTGTGCGGCGGTTTCGGTAGGTCACCCAGTGGAAAGAGACCGAGCCATATGGGATAAAACCCGGGTCAATGAAGTCTTTCTGGTGACTGCCGATTCCATTTACGATGAACTGTATTTTTCGTGGAGGTCTTTTGTGTTGGCATTCTGGCGGCGGCATTATGCACAGTGTACCTTTGCGGGCTGTTGGCTTGTCGGCATTCCTGTATGTTCCACTTTGAGGAGTATTTTGTGTGACATTCACTGGCACAGGAACGGAGCATAATGGGGACGACCCGTTGCAATGAAGTTGGAACCGCGATTCACTAACTAACTAGTCAGTTAGACTTAAATGCTGACTTCTCGTCCTTAACTTGAGGAGGTAAATTAAAAGTACTTATGAAGTCGGATGAGAATTCGCTTGATGACGAAGGACACTGGTAATAAGGAAAGCTAACCATCACGCAAACCAGACCTGTACACTCACTGGTAGCCACAACTATTAGTTATTGTAGCACACGTATGGACTACGCTCGATTCCAAGACGAGCGAATGCAAAAAAAAAATTGATTATAAATAAATGCAAAAAAAAAAAAAAAAAACTAGGGCAGTGTGGCAGTAGTCTTTCACGTAAACACAACATAAAGGTTAAAAGGCCCGTTTCCATGGCCATCAGGCGCATCTGGTATAAAAGTTAGTTGCATATCCTTTTCAGAACGTCGCAGTCAACCCCAACATTTTTTGCTGTTTGTGATTTCTTGGCAAGTTTACGTTCAGTAGTTTGCCTTTGCTTTCTGAACGACCGGCACTCATACCATTATATGAAAACAAACGCAAGGCAGTATGCTTCCAAATCGCCCGCAGCTGTGTTTCGAACACAGTATGCGGAATTACGAATTGCCTTCGTAACCCCTCCGCCACAGCGTTGTCTGCATCTGGTCTGTGGCGAAGAGCAGCTTGCCATTACACTTCCTGAGTTCTAACGTCGGGGTAGTGGGTTAATTCCACACACTGGTCGGTTGGATTTAAACCCTGACTTCTCGCTCAGAAAGCAATGGCAAACTACTGAATGTGAAATGTTCTAGTAAATCAGGCTGGGGATGGATTTTATCGCTGTGTCCCACAAAGGACATGCAAGATTGTATATTGATACATATTAATCGACAGATGGCGTAGTTAAGTGGTTCTCAACCGGTGGGGAATCTCTCTCCCCCCCCCCCACCCCCGGGGGGAAGGGGATTTTAGGGTTTCCAGGAGGGGGGGGGGGGGGAATTAAGATTATTTCAAGATTGCGTTAATACAAGAACCGATTACTTGATATTGTTTTTCCTTCGACATTTCACGGTTATGTACTTCTCGCCCTTCTGTTTTATAACGTAAGTAGACCCGCAAATCACATTTTATGTAGACGTCCAGACTTGTTCTAGTATGTGCTATTAAATTTAGCTTCCATTTTACATATACTATGTAGGGGCGGGGGTGGGGGATTTATAGAGAGGAAATACGAAAAGGGGGCGGGGGGGGGGGGAATGACATTCTGAACATGTGGTGAAGGGGTGCATGGGCCAAAATAAGGTTGAGAACCACTGGTAGTTGATATCGAACTGTCATGAGCACGGCCAGACGCAGGTTAGACACATGGGCTCGTCGCCTGCGAAAGTGAGGTAATGACTGGTTATCTTGTCCTTCGTGCATTCAGGCCTACAAAATGTGATGATGTTATCATATTACAGACCCATAGCCCGGAACTCCTTTGAGACAACAACAACAACATATATCTGTCACAGTTTCAATCCCCTAGAAATATAGGACTGTGACAGGCTATTTCGGTCAGATAAGCATGTTTAAGAACATAGAAGAGAGAAACCTCTTCAGCAATCATCTTAGAGTGGTGTATGGGAGAATACATGAGTTGGGGATGCAGATATGTAAGTTGCCAATTTACTATCCACCAAACTACAAACACCGACTTTATGTGATACTGTGACAGAATTAGTACAGAACTAATTACCATAGAATAACCCATCAAAGCAGGGGGGGGGGGGGAAGGGGGACTCCTGTCACAGACTCACCTAAAGGGCGGTACCAACCTAAAAGAACGAGACACTGGCGCAGGGATATAAATCCAGCTAAAGGGAAAGAACCGAGTCACTCGAAGGCTCGAATAATCTAGAGCCTTCTCGAAGGAACGGTCAGTGTGTCCACAGCCACGTGGACACTGATGGGGCCCGCCGATTGCGGGGTCCACGAGAAACTCAGAGAGAGTTACCACCCGTGTCGAATTAAGACACGTGTGGAAGGACAGACCGGGACTGGACATCGAGGAAGCAACAGGGCTTACCTTAAGGGGACTTGATAGTTTCAGACCCAAGTGTTTTAGGGGTCTTATACATACATTACTATCTGTTAGATAGCTGCTAGAGTTATTGTGATAATCATGTTCATTATGTTCATTGTAAACTCCTGTGATACGAAATGTGCTAAATGCTGGCGTGTGAAAACTCACTTCGCCAGCGTACTGTAATATAAATGTAAATAAATGATGCTCGATTGTATATGAACGGAGTTTGTTGCCTGTATGAGCCCGAGTTTCAATCCCCTAGAAATATAGGACTGTGACAATATCTAAATATTGAGCACAACCCACTACTGGCAACGCTGTGATCGTATTCCGGTACGAACCTAAAGCCTTATCCATGTTAATATGGAAGCACTAGACTCGAGTTTCGCTCTCGTTTGAGCTCGTCAGTAGTGGATATCCTTGACTGGACCCGGGATCAAACTCGATCACTGGCGTGTGAGGCCTGGTGTGTAACCACTAGACCACGCGGCACACGCTAGATGCGACTAAATTATCAAAGTAGAATATCGCAACGTCACCCATCGTAGGCTGTAGCTCAACATTTCTCAGATCGCCGCGATTGACATCCGTCAATCGATATGGTCCCCCGAATGATCAGGTCTTCTCGACAGGCAAGGCACACCAGGCCGCCTGAAGACCAGCGAGCAATAATACGTTATTTTTAAAAAATTACATCCCGGGTCCAGTCAAGGATATGCACTACTGACGAGCTCAAACGAGAGCGAAACTCGAGTCTAGTGCTTCCATATTAACGTGGACAAGGCCTTAGGTTCGTGCCGGAATACGATCACAGCGTTGCCAGTAGTGGGTTGTGCTCAATATTTAAATTTCAAACCCCGGGAAAAACCAAAAAAATACCAACATATCTGTATAAAAGTATATCATCATCACCATTCAGCGCTTTGCCGGCTGACGTGGGCGATCATGCCTCTCCACAAATTACGATCTCCGATGTCAATACACAGATTGATCCATAAACTTATATACAAAAACCTGCTTGTGCGTGCGTGTGTAATCGAGAAATGTTGAACAAAATACAGAAAAATTATGTATCTTATGGAAGATTTAACTCACGGCAAAATGCATTTCTAAATGTCTACTATATGCAGATATATCACCGAGTGCAAGAAAATACGAGGGTTACAACCTGCCACTGTCTGCTTGACTAAATGGTGTTCTAGACTTTCCCGACGCTGGGTTTATATTGATACCGGATGCGCCTGTTACTATGAACCACGTCCTTCAACCTCAGGGAAGTAGGTTCTGAACTTCAATGATGTTGGTTAATTTGTAGTTTAGTTTGCAGCCGTTTATTAACAGCACATTGAAGATTATGAGACTGTTAACTGATAACATTGTTAACTGCTGAAATGAAGTTACATTATCTGTGAATAAAATCTGTTTGTAAACATGGCTAAATTTGCGATTCTCATCATTATCATCATTATGTGCCTTGCCAACTGGTGTAGGCGTTCAGGTCTTTCCACAGATCTCGGTCCTTGCTGCTCTGGATCAACTCTGCTGATGATATTCCTCAAAGCCACCGTCCCAGTCCACACAACATCATTTTTCTTATTCTGCCTCTTTTCCCAATAATCTTTCCATTTGTCACGATATTCTCCAGTAACTCTATTCTCATCATCATCATGCCCATGCCGGTGAGCGTGGGCGGTCATGTCTTGCCATCTCACTCGATCACCTGAGTCGTGGATCATTTCAGTGTTATTGTCTTGACCATGCCACGTGGTCAAGCCATCCAGATATTTACTTCTCTGCCTTCCTTTTGTTCTCTCCCCCCACCCCTCAATCTTGCCAGTTACCACCAAGTTCTCAAATTTATTTCCTCTCATAATGTAAACAAACATGTTGAGTGTCAACGTCTAATTTCTCTAATCAGTTTAAGATTTTTATTTGTTTCTTGTAGTACTTAGTCATTGTTTTTTGTTTGTCTCCCAATGGTATTCTTTGCATTTTCCTCAGAAACCACATTTCCACAGCCATCAGATGTTTTTTCAGCTTGTCTGCTCATTGTCCACACTTCACATCCATACAAAAGCACAGGTTCTATGCAGCACCCATTTCTCATCATTAACAAAAAATATGTACCAGGAAATGTCCTGAGAAGTAAAAGCAGCTGGCATGACACTCACTACATCATCCACCGAGTGCCGATTAATCTACAAACTATGGAGCTTAACCTATTATCTCAATACACATCAAGGCGTACACAAGGGTTCCTCTCTTACTTTTACACAGACGATCACTTATCTTAATGCATGCTCAGTTAAAAAGGTTACCTTCTGGACTTTAAAAAAAAAGGTTACTTTCTGGGCTTAACAAGAAAAAAGGTTACTTTCTGGGCTTAACCAGAAAAAAAAGGTTACTTTCTGGGCTTAACAAGAAAAAAGATATGAACCATTATTTAAACACCAGAAAATAAAATTATAATAACTGATCACTATGAAGTTTAATAACAAAGACCATACATTTCAACACCAGAAAATAAAATTGTAATAACTAATCACTATGATAAATCATAGTTTGATAAAACATTTTCTGACTAGAATAACTGCATAGTCTTCATAAACTCAACACAGCCAATGTAATTATAGATAATGCAGGTTCATTGCAAAAAATAAACAATGCTTTTATGTACAGCAAAATTATGAATGCTTCAGATGACATGTCTTCTGTTCAAGCATTCTAAGCACGGTCTCCAATGGAGGAAGAGGTGCAGTGTTGTTGTGAAGTCTAACACTGGTTCAGAAGTTGCTTAGGCTGCTCCTGGTATGGGGATGAGATATTTTACAAGAACTACTGGTTTCAAATGACACGACATTCTCAAACTCTCACTAATCTTTTTGGGTGGTGAGATATAACATCAAACTTTCTCAGATACGGATGAAAACTGGAGGGCCCATGAGTTCTTCTTCTTCTTCAGCGTTCCGAGCCATTGAGGTTCTTTGCTGCAGATACAATCCGTGAGTTAGTCAAGTTAAAAATTAAACTATTGAAATTCGCAAAGAGTAGACAGCAAGGACCTTGCCCTGGCAAAACTGTTGGGAAAAAAATGGCTGTGACCTTGGACAGGATTACAATAGATGAAATATGTCGTACACAAATGCATCCCGAAGTCGGACATACTGCTCTCCGAGTTAGACAGGTGTATAGCTAGATTGTTTTGGGTGATATTCACTGGCACAGGAATGCAGCATAATGGGGCAACCCTTTGCCGTAAAGTTGGAACTGCGACTAATTAACAATAGTTAGAGCCGCAGTAATGAAGTGGCTAGATGCATGATTGCTGGTCCGGTAGCCATGGGTTCAGATCTGCATTGAGGCAGATCTTTAAAAACGAACCTCAGCTCACAGGTCGACCCAATCTAACATAGGTACCAGGAAATGCCGTGGGAAGTAAAGAGAGCCAGCTAGATACAGACGACATCTCCCCCGAGGGCTGACAGGTCCATAAAACTATGGATCTAGCATCTATGGCCTATGCACCTTACAAGTTAGGTGCCTATCCTTTACAGGACATTGCAGTCAACCCCAGCATTTTTTGGTTTATGATTTCTTGGCAAGTTTATGTTCAGTAGTTTGCCATTGCTTTCTGAACGACCAGCACTCATACCATTTTATAAAAACGAATGCAAGGTGGTCTGCTGCCAAATTGCTTGCAGCTTTGTTTTGAACGCGGTATGTGGGAATACAAACTTCACCCGTAACCCCTTCACCATACAACCAGCACTTATGGCATATAAAAAGTGTCTTTTATTGACTTTAACTTGCTGTGACACACTCTCCTCGAAAGGTTAATGAAGCAGTTTTCAGAAATTATCTTTCATTAAATATTCTAAATTCACTGTATATCAAACACTCGAGCCAAAGGTTCTGATCAATTAAGCAGTCTAAACATGATTTCAATTGAACATTCACAATAATCAGTTTCCATCATGCAGCCTAAATCTGGTTTCTACCATAGTGAATTGGTGATAGAACCAGCAAACAGTTCAACTTACTATAAACATGATTTCAATTGAACATTCACAACAATCAGCTTCCATCATGCAGCATAAATCTGGTTTATACCATAGTGAATTGGTGATAGAACCAGTAAACAGTTCAACTTACTCTTTATAAAATAATATGAAACAAAAGAAAAAGCAGAGGCTGCAGCAGAATATAACAATATGAATTGCAAACAATTAAGTATATTTAGCTCCTGCAAAAAGAAGAGACATACTAAACACAGACACTATTTACATACCTTACACAGAACTCCATACCCAGGTGAAAACAAAGTGTGACACTTCAGTATTATATATTTATTGATTGTTTCTCATTTTTGATAAGTCACACTTTGTTTTCACCTTGGTATGGAGGTCTGTGTAAGGTATGTACATAGTGTTTGTGTTTAGTATGTCTCTTCTTTTCACAGGAGCTAAATATACTTAATTGTTTGCAGTTCTTATTATAAAATAATAGTCTAACAAATGCTGTCTCTGTGAAGCAACCAATGCTCATAAGCAAGAGTAATTAAACAACAATAACGAAAAGAAAAAAAAGGCAAGGACCCTAATCCACAGCTTCAAGCATATTGGGTATATGGGGCTAGCCCCATATTTCTACAGACCAATCAACATTTAATTTGTGATGTGGTCAATATCACACCAGAATATCTACAATAAAATGCGTAAATAAGCAAAACTAAGATTTAAAAATATATACATTTTAATAATTGTGGATTGGTGTGTTGACGTCAAGGTAGCGGGTTCAACCCCTACATCGGTCAGTTGGACTAAAATGTTGAATTCTCATCTTTGGCTTGGGGACATAAATTAGAAGTACCCCAGAAGTCAGAGTGGGTTTGCCTGATGGCGAGGGACACTGATAATAGGGAAAGCTAATCTACACGCAAAAAATCAGTCAAGTGCACTAGAAGTAGTCGCATGTGTATGGCATACATTCAAAGCGAGCGAACCAAAAAAAAAAAAATTTTGAAGAATAGGCAAAGGAGCACATTTTCTTTACAGGAAATCTTATCACAACATGATTCTTACTAATTAACATGCTCTACTGAAACACAACATGATGAACCATGAACATAACATAGAATAGCAAAGGAAGAAATTCAACTACATAAAATATTAATAGCAACTGTGTACAATTTAGGAATGTGTACATGAAAGTTGGTCGCAGTCAACCACAGCATAGTTTCGCTGTTTGTGATTTCTTGGCAAATTTAAGTTCAGTAGTTTGTCATTGCTTTCTGAATTACTGGCACCCATGCCATTGTATGAAAACTAATGCAAGGCAAGTAATTAAAAGTACACAACAAAATGTAAAAGTAAATAATCCCTTTTCCATGCCATGAGGCATATTTGTTTCGATGGGCGATTTGATCAATGCCATGCCCACTACCTCCGTATCCTATTAAATGTCTTGATACCTTTTTTTAGACTGAGTCGACGTGGGAGCCCAGGTTAATGAAAATAATTGGCAAACATGAATACAGCAAGGAGAGCCATGCTTGTGCCATGGGGCCAGCACATTTGCCTGCCAGCCTCAAGGTCATGAGTTCAAATTCACATGGAAGGTGATTTTGAAAATAAAAATGACCTCGCATGTCAGGTCAACTTGGCTTAAAATGGGTACCAAGAAATACGTTTGGAAGTAAATGAGGCTGATGTAATATTGACCACATCACTCCTCAAGTGCCGATTGGTTTATAAAAATATAGGACTAGCATTGTATAATATGCCTCAAGGTGTGTGTGTAAAGGAAAGGTCTATTCAAAATACAAGCAATCCTTCACTTTCTGCGAGCAATGAAAGTGAAGCAATATTATATGACTGACTGGTTCCAAATTGCTGTTACAATAGCTGGGTTCACAGAGTTGGGGTGAGCGCCCAATCTTGCTAATATCCCTATCACTAGTGCATTCATCACCTCTGGCAGTAAAAGTCCAACTCCTGGCCTTCACATGGTGGAACTGTTTTAACTAACAGGAGATGGGCCGATGGTGAGTCTCTGGCACGGTAAAACCAGACTGCTCAAGATATGTATGTATGCACATACATGCACAGACACGTATGTAAATACATACATATGTAAACTCAAGTAAGACCACAGTCTAATTTAGCAAAGGAAAAGTGCTAAGATGGAGGCAACCAGCTAGGAGGGCACCACAGAAATCAGGATGCCATGCAATCACGCCATGGCATCTGTCAATTACAGTAAATACAGTATGGATCATTGAGTGTACTAAAAAAGACTGAAGTTCATACATGAGACAACATTGCAGTTATATACAGATTTTAAGCGAATGAAAGAAGAAGAATATGACTGAGCAACTTGCTCAATTTCTGCTTATTTTTCCACTTTTTTTGCGACACTTGTGCTGCAGTTTTCCATATAGATTTGCTAGCGGTTACCCTATTAAAAAGTTTGTTATTGATGCATCTGAGTGCACAGCAGAATATCTAAGTTGGAAGTAGTTTGGGTCCCTTGAAGTAAAGGTGCAGTACTCACCAGTGAGTGAAATACACTCTGGTCAGCACCAGCTGACACCCCATTTAATGGTTAAATATATCTTATAACGTTATACCACTCGACTACCACTCTTTCTTACCTATTCCTTGCTATGTCTAAAGGATCCCTAAAAAGTGATGGTAATATCCAGGACTTACTATGAGACCATGTCCAACATTTCCCATGTGGGTTTATGTTGAAACCACTCAGACCCAGTGGACATGGAGAACAATAATGATGGCATGAATCAAGAAGGCAATAAATGCAGGAAGTGACACAGTGAAAACTTTGCCACAGAACAAAGAAATGAACCCCGTAACATGAGCATCTATAATTAGAGATGAAAGCCACTATGTGAACCTCTCATGAACCCCTAAGCATCATGATCTTCTCCACGGTGAGATGGTGAAGTGATCAAGCTAATGAACAGGTAATCATAGAAGAAGACAGTGCCATTGTGCTCTGTGGGATAAGATGTCTGCAGCAAAAATCCATTATATTTAATGTGATTTTCGAAAAAATATAATAGACATAAAACTAATATTTACACAATAAACTGTATATTAATTTTATGTTTACATCCTACAGATTTAACAATGATCATTACACTGGTTGCAGAAAGTGAAAAAATGCCACAGCCTTAAAAATAAGGCTGACATACTGGTAGAATCAAAGTAACAGATCCACACTTCCCCCATCCCTAAAAGTATAATTAAAATCAATGGTATTAACTTGAGGCAAGGCCACTAACCAAGGACTAAATCATAAACCACTGTGTGGATAAGCAAGGCCACTAACCAAGGGATGAGTCATAAACCACTGTGTGGGTAAGCAAGGCCACTAACCAAGGACTGAGTCAAAATCCCCTGTGTGGGTAAGCAAGGAAGGCCACTAACCAAGAATTGAAACATCGACAGTGTATAGGTAACCAAGATGACTTTAAAAAAGACTTAAAAAGCACCACTGTGTTGGTAAGCATGACAATTAAACAAAACTGGAATTTGAACCACTGTGTGGGTAAGCAAGGTCACTAACCAAGGACTGAATTATAAACCACTGTGTGGGTAAGCAAGGCCACTAACCAAAGGCTGAGTCAAAATCCCCTGTGTGGGTAAGCAAGGAAGGCCACTAACCAAGGATTAAAACATAGACAGTGTGTAGGTAACCAAGATGACTTTAAAAAAGACTTAAAAAGCACCACTGGGTTGGTAAGCATGACAATTAAACAAAACTGGAATTTGAACCACTGTGTTGGTAAGCAGGACAATGTCCAGTCAAGCTGAAAAACATCTGATGGCTGCAGAAATGTGGTTTCTGATGAAAATGCAAAGAATACCATAAAGAGACAGAAAAACCAATGACCAAGTACTACAGGAGACAAATGAAAATCGTAAATTGATTAGAGAAATTAGACGTAGATAGTCAAAATTTTTTGGACATGTCATGAGAAGAAATGGATTGGAGAACTTAGTGACAACTGGCAAGATCGAAGGGAACAGACCAAGAGGAAGACCGAGAGGAAAATACCTGGATGGCTTGGCCACATGGCATGGATGAGACAGGCACACTGAGCTGATCCACGATGCTGGTGATCGATTGAAATGGCGACTCATGACCGGCCCACGCTTTTCAGATGGCACATGATTGATTGATTGTTGGTAAGCAAGCCCACTAACCAAGGTATGAAAAAAAGCCTACTACCACTATAAAACTGTGGCTCCAATTTGCATATAATATCCATGATTATAATTATTTTATAATGCAGCTATTTTGCTTTTCAAATCGATTGCTGAAAAATGAAATATGTTGATTTATTGTATTGTTTATTTTTCTGTTTATGAAGATTATTGACACACATCTTTAAGCTGACAAGTTGACCTGTTTTCTATTTTTATATGCTTGTAAATATAAGCAATGAATCTATAATTAAACAGCAATACACATAGAAACAAACAAAATGAAATAAAATATTTCAAGCAAGGTAACACTGTAATGAGAAAATAAATCTTTGATTGCATGCGATCATCTGAAAACACAGATCTAAATATAAATAATATATTTTGATTATTATGAATAGGCAGAACGAAAATGACTTTGGCCTACAACTGTTCCATTTGTGAACAAACTCTATAGAGATGTTAACAAGATCAAGCTAACTGATGTTTTCTTTAAATATATTTATGTTGACATCAGAAGGTATAGCATATGAAGCAGAAGAAGAAGAATAGACAGAACAGGATTAACATAATTTAACTCATTTCATATGTAACCATTCATGGATTTAGGTGAATTATTGTTCCAATTCCCAGCTTGAGTAACTTTCAATTACACATAATGTTCACATTTTAGTCATACAGTCAATGTGAACATATATTCCTGTTACATGAAATCTTATTGCAGTGGTTGTAAACACTGGATTACAAGTACTATCATTTGGGATAATAGAAGCCCTTCAGTACACATATGGTGCACAGTGTCTTTTTAATAGGCTTTCATACTGGAAGAGTTCATGTTACAGCAAAAACAACTCTTAGATGACCATATTAAAACAGATAAAATAGATTTAAAGTTTACTTTAGTCGATGGATCAACATCACGGCACACGGGTGTAACCCATAAGTGCTCCATTCTCCTAACTCAAACTCAAGTCTGGAGAAACTCAGCTCAGTGCACGAACTCCGTAGCACTGGCGAGGATCCTGAAATACTTTGGGTAGATTTTTAACTCAAAATTTTGCCTGGGCAGCGCCACTAGGCTACTCTTTTTCGATTTCCAACTGCCAAGGAGACAGAAACACGGAGCTGATCCACGACTCTGGTGATCAAATGAGATGGCAGAACATGACCGCCCACGCTTACCGGCATGGCACATAATGGATGGATGGAACTGCCAAGGGATTTTTTACGTGCGCAACAATACACTACCCAGAGACCAGGGGAAATTTTATTACTAGAAGTCCACGTGAAAAAAATCCCGGTCCTCACCGGGGAATGAACCTGGGACCTCCAGCACTCGAGGCGGACACCATACCTCAAGACCACGCAGTCCTCCTTGTTTACTTTAGTTATTAAACATGACTTCTTTGTTTCTTCAAAACATTCTGTTCTGGTATGCTTTTTGATGAATGCACAATACACTACACTACTAGAAGTAGTAGAAGAACCACTATAGTCTTAATCATAGATTTAAAGCTATATCATAACATAATATTGGTTTGTTGTGCTTGTGATTATTAACAATCAACGTATCACATCCAATTGTTGTTGGTTTTTATGTTTAATAATCAACTAAAATAACTAAATCAAGCAATAAATAACAGCTAAGTAATTAAATAATTACATGTAAAAGTTCCTTGCTGTCCTTATAATTAGCCATAAACATAACAAGCATGCTTATTTGGCCGTTTATCTTTATGCTGGAATATCATCATCGTGTCTTCTTGTTCTTTTCCTTCTTCTGCCTTTTATCCCTGAATAGAGCTTAGGGTTAGGGTTACTCACGCCAAAACCCCATCCTTTGCCATCTCCTGCAGCTCCCTTCATGTCCTCCCCATATTATTCATCCCTGTTTTTAATTCTCTTTTCCATGTGTTTAGGTCTCCCTCTAATTCGTTGGTCCTGTGGGTTATAGACAAGGGAGTGTCTAGTTATACTATTATCAGGTTTTCTCACTGTGTGCCGTACCCAGACCTTGTGTCTTTTCCACACCTCTTGATTTACTGATTCACTATATCCATTGCTGTTGACAGTTGTTAGTGATAGTGGGACCTTCTGATTCATGTCATAGATTTGCGGAACTCTTCTACAAAGGTCCTAGTGAGGTTTAAATAAAACTCTGGGCTATTTGGCTGATAGTCTTCATATCTGAAGCTGCTGATTGTTTTTGGAACGGCTGCCTCCACCTGGGTACCCTCATGCCATTCATTAAAAGATGTAATGGTTAGTAATTCTGGTTTCACAGCCAGAGCTGCTTTAAATGCACTTTCATAGTATTTACCATTCAAACGAAGTTTGGTGTTTTTCCCATTCCACGGACGAACGCGGGTATCCACATAGCCAGGACCAATACTTGGAACAAAGATTAAATTTCTTTTCTTTGCCTCTGCTGCGATGGTTGGCCAGTTTCGCCAGGTAGATCCATACACAAAACCATTGCTAGCAAAGTATGTGTAAAAACCATCAAATCCAGAGTCTGCAAGATGAGTAAAATGTTCAAGTTCTACAAGCAGGCCTAAAAATATGGCATCATACTTTGTGTTCCTGATGCTGAATTGACCATCTTTAGAAAGTGCATCTGCCCACAGGTGTGGCTCAATCTGATATGAATCATAGACATAAAATACAGGAAGTTGTCTAGGACCAACTGCTAAGCGATAAAATGCTGAATGATTTCCATAACTGTCAATTACATACTTCACAACTTCTTTCAGAGTTTTTCCACTTCTGTTTTTGAATGGCTCCAAATGAAATGCAATCTGTTGAGAACAGCAACAAAAAAAGAATAAATAAATGTACACAGTTCAATAATTTTATTCTTCTTCTTTGCGTTCATCCGGAGTGATTTTTTCAGATGTGATTGCGGTGTGTCTGGTTAGGCACCCTCGGGTCGAAACCCTCAGGCCAACACATCCGACTTTTAGCGTGCATTTTTGACCAGGTTAGCAATCCTGGGAGACTCTCACTTTTGTGGTACCGTCCACATCTCAGCTGGTCTAGTTGGAACAGTCGAAGACTACACGGTCATCCCTCAAGTGAAGGCAGGGACAGTCCATAGCATTTTCCGCCATCCTGGGTGGCTTCCATAATTGCAGAGCCGGCACATAACGCTCTGGTGCTGGGTTTACCGAGGGAATCGTCACGTCCTGCTCATGGCTGTTTTAATTCCTCACTTCAATATATTGGGCATTTCGCTCGCCCTGGGCCGTTCCTGCACAAACCAGTCAGCTCTGCGGTTGGTTTCCACTAAGCGAGTTTTCGGACATGTGCTTGTCCCTGTACCCATCAGAGCTGTTCCAGGCATGGCGGACATTCGGAAAACTACCTAGTCAGAGCTGTTCCGAACAAGAGCGGCATTCGGAAACTAGGTAGTCAGAGCTGTTCCTAGCACGGGGTACATTCGGACGAGACATTTCACTTGGACGTAAATGCGTAGTGTCAATTTTTAGTTTGCCACCCGTAGGACGACACTTCCGACTTCCGGCGGGCATTTTTTTAGTGAGGTTAGCCTTCCTCTGGTTTCGAGACACGTTAGACTGTTGTAATGTCACCCACATCTCAGCTGGTCAAGATAGAACGATCAACGATATCGTGGTCTGCCCTCAAGGGAAGGCAGGGGCAGACCATGGGCATTATCTCGCTATCCAAGGAGGCTTCCATAATTGCAGAGCCGGCACATATTGCTCTGAGACTGGGCTCACCCAAGGAGTTTCCACGTCCTGCTCATGGCTGCTTTAGTTCCTCACTTCCATGTGTTGGGCATCCCACTTGCCACTGATCGCTCAATCACACACCAGAAGCGGTCAGACTGCGAGTGACATCCACTCTTGCTTGTGACTTCAGACCACGCAATAGGTTCGCTCGCCGTGCGTTCCATTTCGCGTTGATGAGACATTCTTCCACTTTTGTCTACACTCTCTATGAGTTAGATACAGACAGTTTCCTTAACCCTTAGACTGGGGCACTTTTCTGACTTTTTTGTACTCGCTCACGAGGTAGGCTACATGTGCTGCCGGCTCAGCACCTTACCTTCGTGCAGCAGTGAACGGGAAACGGCCAGGCCCCTTCACCCGGGAAACTCTCATATCCCCCAGCTGGGAGCCTTCGAACATGTATCAGACCTGAGCATGTAGCTTGCTCAGTATCATGTTTCTATTTTCCGGTAGACGGGTATCAGCCTGGCTCTAAGATCCGAGGGTTTGTGGCTTAGAGGCGTTCAGCCACAGCCCTCGACAGGGAGCCTTAAGAGTTTTGTCTGGACCAAGAAATTCTGCCTTTGTGCACCTCATTTAAATTTTGACTGCTATCCTCAGTCTATGCCTGCAGAGCAGCAGGTTGTGTCTCTCTTAGTCTGGTCCCTATCCCATAAGATGTCAGATATGTAATTTTTCACCCATCGGCAAGCAAATGGGGTCTATGGGACACGCAAGCTCCCCCACCACGTCAAGGTGGAGACACATCGGGGGAGATAATTTTATTCAATTAAGCACTGTTATAAGTTTTTGTAAAATTAATTCCCAATGATATTTTAAGTGTGGCTGTGTAAATGTCATCAATTAATGTTATTATAAAAGTAACTTTCTAGTTTAGTTAAGTTTAGTCGATGGATCAACATCATGGCACACGGGTGTAATCCATAAATGCTCCGTTCTCCTCCTAACTCAAACCTGAGTCTGGAGAAACTCAGCTTAGTGCACGAACTCCGTAGCACCGGCGAGGACCCTGAAATACTTTGGGTAGAATTTTAACTCGAAATTTAGCCTGGGCAACGCCGTTAGAGCCGGTCTCTCTGGCTGAGGGTTTACAACACTTCCTCCGTTTATCACGCAGAGTCTCGTAGCGGGAGAGAACTGGGAGCGGTTCGACCCCCGCTGGTGACTTGCGGGATACTGAGCCGGCCGCTCAGAAAGCAATGGCAAACTACTGAGCGTAATCTTGCCAAGAAATCAACAGACAGCTGAAAGATGCTGCTGTTGACAGCAATGTCCTGTAAAGGATATGCCAAAAAAACAAAAAACAAAACGCCGTTAGGCTACTCTTTTTTGATTTCCAACTGCCAAGAGATTGTTTACGTGCGCAACAATACATACAGGCGTCCGATCTCACTAACCAGAGACAAGGGGAAATTTTATGACTAGAAGTCCACGAGAAAAAGTCCCGGTCATGACCGGGGATTTAACCCGGAACCTCCAGCCCTCGAGGCGGACACCATACCTCAAGACCACGCAGCCCCCCTAAAAAAAAGTAACTTTCTATGAGATTTTAAGTGTGGCCATGTTAATGTCAATGAGATCTTTCATAGATTGGCAATCAATATTCTGTATTAGGCTTTAACAAATTCTGTAACTGTTTTTCTAATGTCAAGTTTGAAAGATGGCCATTAACCCCAGGTTAATGGAATGCAAAACATTCCCTTTCTATTAAGGGAATGTAGGCAACACTAACAGTAAAAGGATTGTGATGTTGTTTGAGAATTAATTAATTTAAAAATAAACGCCCAGGGCTGATATGATGTTCATTTTAAGTACTGCAATCCATGGTCTTTACTCCAGATGAAACAACTGATCCACAGGAAATAAATGAACTTCTATTTGCAGACGATCAGTGCCTGTTTTATAGTGATGAGGGCAGACTGCAAAATCATATTAATAATCTGAGTTCAACATGCAGGAGATACAATATGAGCATAAATACAGCCAAAACCGAAGTAATGCGAGTTAGCAGATCTCCGGGCCCACTAAGTATACAGATAAATAGCACAACTCTGAAACAAGTTAAAGAATTCAAATATCTTGGAAGTATGATCACAGAAGATGGCAGATTAGACAGAGAAATTGAAATCAGATGTCAAAAAGTTAGTGCACTTACATATCAACTATCACCCTTACTGAAGCATCCAAATATACCCATGCCCGCAAAACGACAGATAATAAACAGCATATTCACACCAACCCTTTGCTACCAATCTCAGACCTGGACTTAATCCAAATTACACCTTCGCAAATATCACCACCTGCGAAATGAGATGCCTGAGGAGAGCTGCCAACTTAAGAATCCGAGACCGAGTAAGAAATGCTATTATCAGACAGACTGTGGGATCAACACCTTGTGCCACATTTATTGAAAGACAGAAGATCAAGTGGTTTCGCCATGTCATTAGAATGCAACACCAGCAACTACCATCACTGGCCTTCCATCAAAGACCATCTGTGACGAGACCACGAGGACGTCCAAGAAGAAAATGGATTGACGACATCAATGACATTGTACAATCACACGGAATGATCAAAAACATTGTACAACCACACGGAATGACACTATCCAGTGCCGCCCACCGGGCGCTGGAACGCAAATTATTCCTCCCCACGACGCTTGACGGCAGAAGTGGAAGATGATGATAATGATGATGATGGCTCCATGGTCAGTGATGATCAGTGACAAAATACTGATTATTTCATTGAGGGATATATACTTAGTATATGTTGTAATTTAATCACCAGTCTCTATAATTTTCATAGGAGATCTTCTGCATTTGCTTCCTTTTTTTGTTGGCTCAACTCTAGCAAATTTTTTGTGGTCTTCATATGAACGAAGTTCAAAAAGACTTTCCAAGGAAGGTATCAGCAGACTGGAGTAAGAGACAATTACAGCTTCTTCAACAACCACCATGACCAAGATCATCAACACCATAACGATCAGCATCACCAGCTTGTTCAACCCTTCAGCTAATTCCGGAGAATTCTCATCAAGCTACACCTGTGGTGTCTGTTCTTTGCTGCTAACTTCAGGTTTGCATGCCTTCAAAAATTTCTATCTCATCATGTTTCTCTTTAACTTTGTGGTTTTCAGGTGAAGCATAAACAGTGGGAGAGTGCCCATTTATGGGCTTCAGACTTTGTGTTCCTGACGCTAAATTGACCATCCTTACGGTCTTCAAAAATTATCCCTTCTAATCCTGGCTTTGGGTTGGAGTCTACTGACAATGAAATACTTAAACCCCATGGAGGAAACATTATCAACCTAGGCAAAGTCTAA
Organism: Cepaea nemoralis; assembly: GCA_014155875.1. NCBI lineage: Eukaryota > Metazoa > Mollusca > Gastropoda > Stylommatophora > Helicidae > Cepaea > Cepaea nemoralis. The sequence continues at coordinate 174,964 of JACEFZ010004158.1, forward strand.
GCCATTTCACACATGTGGTGTTGACTCATCACATGGTTACTTCTCTCATATCTCCCTCAGCAGATGTGAAGCTCCAGAACCAATCTGGCATGCCACACTGGTTTCTGAGCTTGGAGAGGAGAGGGAGAGCTCTGAAACATTTCTCATGGAGATGATGGTTCAGTCTTGGGATGGGTAGAACATCTCTAAACCAACCTCAGGCCAACATTTCTCATGGAGATGATGATTCAGTCCTGAGATGGGTAGAACGTCTCTAAAGCAACCTCAGGCCAACAGATGCAAGTCTTTTCAGGGCTCCGGTGATCTAAATGCCAGTGCATCAGACTTAAAACAGTCTAGCAGAGGATTCTCAACAAATTAACAAATCCTGGCTCTTATGCCAGCCTGCTTATGTTGCCAGGTTGTGTTAAAGTGACTGATGTCCTGTAAGATATATAACAACAGCCAGTATTCTGTATAAAGCTTTCACTACTTCTATAAATATGTGTCTTAGGTAATAAAATTTAAAGATGGCTGTTAATCTCAGGTTCTGTGCTGCAAAATTTATGTTTTAAGGAGAATTTAGGCCACACTAACTGCAAGAAGAATTCAACATTTGTTTGAAGATGATAAACTATCAGTTTATAACAATATATAAAAATATCTATGACCAAGTGGTTAATTCCCACATCCATTGTGGATCTGCATAAACTGGGCTAGTACAATATATAAAAATCTATGACCATGGGGTTAATTACCACATCTATTAGTGAATCTGCATAAACTGGGCTGGTACAAAATGAGGACACCTTGTAGAAGGATAAGTGTTCTTATGATGAGAATTACTGTAAGGTCACATCCAAAAAGACTAACGACTTTTGCATGATAAAACTACATTGTTCTGTCTTTCTTCATAAACTTGATTCAAATTATTCTTTTATACTCACCATCTCCTGTGCTGAAAACAAGAGGTTTATAAGAAGCTACAGAAACATAATGGGAAGTGGAGCACCCTTACAGTTAGAAAGACAATGTGTATCCCCAACTAAATAGATGTGATCGAATAGTCATCTTTAAACTCCACACAGGACACAATAGACAGAGATGTCATCTGTCTAACAAACCACTGACTGAACTCATACTGCCATCCAAGTACATACACAGCAGAATAGACATCATACCTTTAGTTCATATTTTGCTGCGGCATCAAACAACTTCATCATGATGTTGTCAACAGGTGTCTCAGAATTACCTTCATAATGAGGTGGGTACCAAGAAACAGACAGCACTCCTGGATGGTAGATGTTAATATTAAATGTACTGGAAACTGCACAATCACCAAACAGATGACAAATAAAATTGAAAAACATATTATTACAGCTTATTTTTACCATTAAAACTGTCTTGTAGGATATTTTAGAACAGAGATAAAAGATGCGTGTTAGTGCCGACTGTGCAGACCAGTGTTTCTTGTTATCGTAACTCTGATAAATTCTTCTTCTTCTTCCTCCTCCTCTTCTTACCTTTCATTCTTCACACACCTTCATACATCAAAGAAATCAGCAGTAAACTTGAGGTTATTGACATCTCCATAGAAATTTTCCTGAAATCGAGCTGATGTAGGCTAAAATAACTGTCTTTGCTATGCATGTGGCTTTTGAGAAAAATGTTGAAAATATCATGAAGAGAGAAGAAAATAAACACAGAGGTACTGAGTGTTGCAAGTGTTACAAAATCACTCATCAAAACCATAAGGAAAAGGCAAATGAAATGTATGGGGTACATCAACCAGGGATATTGAAAAGAGAAATGTGCCTTATGTGGTAATAATCAAGATACCTCTGAAGTCAAAATCGGTTTGCCAGGATGACGAGGGACACTGGTAATAGGGAAAGCTAATCCACATGTAAATTTCAGTCTAGTGCTACTAGAAGTAGTGTGTATGGCCTACGCTTGAATTCATAGTGAGTGAGAGCAACAACAACAACAACTAAACAAGAGAGACAGAAGCAGACAGAGAAAGGTGTGGAAAGCTTTAACAGCTGGGCAAATAATGAAAGTATAAGTTACATCAACTTCATCAATAAACATCAACTTCATCAATATATCAGAAAATGGTGTTTGTCCATCAAGAATGATGATGACCATTTATTTCCTCAAGTGGGGTTGAAAGTTTGAAGCCATGAGTTCTAAGATGCCTGGTAATGTCTATTTTGGCTTGAAATGTTCTTTGACAATGTGGGCAAAGAATGTTTGACGTTCCAGAAGGAGAATCTCCTGCAGTGTTTTTTTTTCTCCAGCGTTTTTCATAGCTCTTGTAGTCCTGTTTGCTACACAAGTGACTATAACCTTGCGTAATGATGTACGCCACAAATTTCGGTCTTTGGCAGCAGTCTTCCAAGTGTCATGATGATTTCCAAAAGCTTTTAGTGAGATCTTCAGAGTGTCTTTAAAGCGTTTCATCTGGCCTGCCTTGAGAGCGTTTACCACAGCGCAGCTCACCATAAATACTTCGCTTAGGGAGCCTGTGATCTGGCTTGCGAGTCAAGTGACTGGCCCAGCGAATCAGAATCTTCATTAGTAGAGTATCAGGCAACAGACAGAATTGGAGAGTGATGATTGCCGATATCTGCTCCAAAACAGGCACCTGAAGGAAAATAGTTTGTTCCGCATATGTTGGACACTACACTGCAAGGGCTTAGCTGTGAGTTGACCAGTTCCATAATTATATTTATCAGTATCTCTTAACTTCAGCTTGCTGAACAAGTGGTATCTCTGTTATGTCTCGTGTTGAGTCTAAAGACTACTGCTTTTTCACTTCAGTAGAGTTGGTAATATGCACCATCTTTTTGGTGGCTTGGATTTTTATTTGATTCTGTAGCTGCTTCTTTTAAACTTCTTGGCTCATATTAGGCTATGTCTGTTATCAGACTAAGGTAGCCGGAAAGGTTAACCAGGTCAACAAATGTCTGTAGAAGTTGGATGTGTCGGCCTAACGGTGCAAGAATGCAGCTCTGCTGTAAACAGGCACAACACAATCACGTCCGGAAAAAAATCTCCGGATGAACGCAGAAGAAGAAGAAGAAGAAGAAGAAGAAGAAGAAGAAGAAGACTAAGGTAGTTTTCCATCTTCTTTTACCAATTTGTCAGCCTATTTATTACCAGCATCAGATCAATAAACATAAGAGTTTTACTGAGGTTGACAACCCATGGCTATGTGAAACCATTGTGCTGTCCACTGTATTCTGCTGTCCACTTTTAATGAAACAAAACAGACATTTACTTCAATATTTTCTTCTTCCGTGTCCATCATTAGCAGACACGTTTTTGTAAGGTTTGGATGTTATGACAATAGCATAGGTGTGGTTGGATCGTGGTTCAATGCAAGCTCTCAAAATTCACCATGGGAGGGAAAGACTAGCTACCCATTCCTCTGTGTACAATTTCAGTGTTAACTGTGCACAATGTAGCATTAATTGTATTCATATTTTTCGTGGCAGACTTTTGTCTTGGCGTTCTGGCAGCGGTCTTATACTTGTACATAGTATACCTGTGTGGGCTGTTGGTTTGTCGAGACTACTGTCTATTCCACTTTTCAAATGGGGCAGTGAGGAGCATTTTGTGTGATATGCACAAGAACGGTGCATAATAGGGCGACCCTTTACCGTAAAGTTGCAACTGCGACTAACTATTGTGTCATAAATTCATTGTATCATATATATATATCATTTGTGTACACTATGTCAAATATGATAATGAACTCCAAAGAAGCAGCAACAAACTGCTACATATCCCAAAGAAGAAAACACAGAGAACAAGATAACTTTACCTGGTCCTGCAGCTCTAATCTGCTTCATATGGGCATCAATAACAGCAAGATCTGCTGAGCTGTAAGCACCCAGCTTAGGGTAATAGTTGGCTCCAATGTCATCTGGTGGAATGTGCTGCCTTCTGGTGGCGGAACTTTTGTCACTCCAGTGTGGCAGCAGCTCATGATTCCAATGGGCATATTTCCCATCAGTTTTCACATTCTTGTACCAAGGGTAATAAAATATATGCACATTATAATTTGGCTGTGTTACTAAAACATTATGCCTTTCTTCACTTTGACCAAAGCGCATGGAATCAATTTCTGTTATCTGTTTTGGTAGTTAGAGCTTCATCCTTCAGAAGTGCGGCTGAACTGCGATTTTTATTATTAAGTTTCATTTTCTCTTCAACAAGTTTAATACTTTGAGCAATGTGATGAGCAAATTCAGAGTCTCCATTTTCTGGAATATGCAAACTTTTAGACAATTTTTTGGTTGTACTTGCTTTATTCGAGGTGAAGAAAGTAAAAGCCACAAAAGATCCTATTGAAAGTAACAAAACTGATGCCAGTAGACTGTTTGTAAGCATGCGTCTGTTTATCTGTCCGAACAACATTTTAAGATCTCACAATTTGTCGAATAGTCCCAAGAACTACAAAGAAACAGAAAAAACAAACAAATATTAATTCAAGTAAAGATTTATTTTATCACAAGACATGCTAAGACAACATTTAGCATTACAATAGAAGTTGAGGCTGTAGGACATGCTAAGACATCATCTAGCATTACAATAGAAGTTGAGGCTGTAGGACATGCTAAGACATCATCTAGTATTACAATAGAAGTTGAGGCTGTAGGACATGCTAAGACATCATCTAGCATTACAATGGAAGTTGAGGCTGTAGGACATGCTAAGACAACATCTAGCATTACAATAGAAGTTGAGGCTGTAGGACATGCTAAGACAACATCTAGCATTAGAATGGAAGTTGAGGCTGTGGGACATGCTAAGACAACATCTAGCATTAGAATGGAAGTTGAGGCTGTAGGACATGCTAAGACATCATTTAGCATTACAATAGAAGTTGAGGCTATGGGACAAGCTAAGACATCATCTAGCATTACAATAGAAGTTGAGGCTGTGGGACAAGCTAAGACAACATTTAGCATTACAATGGAAGTTGAGGCTGTGGGACAAGCTAAGACATCATTTAGCATTACAATGGAAGTTGAGGCTGTAGGACAAGCTAAGACAACATTTAGCATTAGAATGGAAGTTGAGGCTGTAGGACATGCTAAGACATCATCTAGCATTACAATAGAAGTTGAGGCTGTGGGACATGCTAAGACATCATTTACCATTACAATGGAAGTTGAGGCTGTGGGACAAGCTAAGACATCATCTAGCATTACAATGGAAGTTGAGGCTGTAGGACATGCTAAGACAACATTTAGCATTAGAATGAAGTTGAGGCTTGTAGGACATGCTAAGACATCATCTAGCATTACAATAGATGTTGAGGCTGTAGGACAAGCTAAGACATCATCTAGCATTAGAATGGAAGTTGAGGCTGTAGGACAAGCTAAGACAACATTTAGCATTACAATAGAAGTTGAGGCTGTGGGACATGCTAAGACATCTAACATTAGAAATGAAGTTGAGGCTGTAGGACATGCTAAGACAACATCTAGCATTAGAATGGAAGTTGAGGCTGTGGGACAAGCTAAGACAACATTTAGCATTACAATAGAAGTTGAGGCTGTAGGACATGCTAAGACATCATCTAGCATTACAACAGAAGTTGAGGTTGTGGGACAAGCTAAGACATCATTTAACATTACAATGGAAGTTGAGGCTGTGGGACAAGCTAAGACATCATCTAGCATTACAATGGAAGTTGAGGCTGTAGGACATGCTAAGACAACATCTAGCATTAGAATGGAAGTTGAGGCTGTGGGACATGCTAAGAAAACATCTAGCATTAGAATGGAAGTTGAGGCTGTAGGACATGCTAAGAAAACATCTAGCATTAGAATGGAAGTTGAGGCTGTGGGACATGCTAAGACAACATCTAGCATTAGAATGGAAGTTGAGGCTGTAGGACATGCTAAGACAACATCTAGCATTACAATAGAAGTTGAGGCTGTGGGACATGCTAAGACAACATCTAGCATTACAATAGAAGTTGAGACTGTGGGACATGCTAAGACAACATCTAGCATTAGAATGGAAGTTGAGGCTGTAGGACAAGCTAAAACATCATCTAGCATTACAATAGAAGTTGAGGCTGTGGGACATGCTAAGACATCACTTAGCATTACAATGGAAGTTGAGGCTGTGGGACATGCTAAGACAACATCTAGCATTACAATGGAAGTTGAGGCTGTAGGACAAGCTAAGACAACATTTAGCATTACAATGGAAGTTGAGGCTGTAGGACAAGCTAAGACATCATCTAGCATTACAATAGAAGTTGAGGCTGTGGGACATGCTAAGACACATCTAGCATTACAATAGAAGTTGATGCTGTGGGACATGCTAAGACAACATCTAGCATTAGAATGGAAGTTGAGGCTGTAGGACATGCTAAGAAACATCTAGCATTAGAATGGAAGTTGAGGCTGTAGGACATGCTAAGACAACATCTAGCATTAGAATGGAAGTTGAGGCTGTAGGACATGCTAAGACATCATCTAGCATTACAATAGAAGTTGAGGCTGTGGGACATGCTAAAACATCATTTACCATTACAATGGAAGTTGAGGCTGTGGGACAAGCTAAGACATCATCTAGCATTACAATGGAAGTTGAGGCTGTAGGACATGCTAAGACAACATTTAGCATTAGAATGGAAGTTGAGGCTGTAGGACAAGCTAAGACAACATTTAGCATTACAATGGAAGTTGAGGCTGTAGGACAAGCTAAGACATCATCTAGCATTACAATAGAAGTTGAGGCTGTGGGACATGCTAAGACACATCTAGCATTACAATAGAAGTTGATGCTGTGGGACATGCTAAGACAACATCTAGCATTAGAATGGAAGTTGAGGCTGTAGGACATGCTAAGAAAACATCTAGCATTAGAATGGAAGTTGAGGCTGTAGGACATGCTAAGACAACATCTAGCATTAGAATGGAAGTTGAGGCTGTAGGACATGCTAAGACATCATCTAGCATTACAATAGAAGTTGAGGCTGTGGGACATGCTAAGACATCATCTAGCATTACAATGGAAGTTGAGGCTGTGGGACAAGCTAAGACATCATCTAGCATTACAATGGAAGTTGAGGCTGTAGGACATGCTAAGACAACATTTAGCATTAGAATGGAAGTTGAGGCTGTAGGACATGCTAAGACATCATCTAGCATTACAATAGATGTTGAGGCTGTAGGACAAGCTAAGACATCATCTAGCATTAGAATGGAAGTTGAGGCTGTAGGACAAGCTAAGACAACATTTAGCATTACAATAGAAGTTGAGGCTGTGGGACATGCTAAGACATCTAACATTAGAAATGAAGTTGAGGCTGTAGGACATGCTAAGACAACATCTAGCATTAGAATGGAAGTTGAGGCTGTGGGACAAGCTAAGACAACATTTAGCATTACAATAGAAGTTGAGGCTGTAGGACATGCTAAGACATCATCTAGCATTACAACAGAAGTTGAGGTTGTGGGACAAGCTAAGACATCATCTTAACATTACAATGGAAGTTGAGGCTGTGGGACAGAGCTAAGACATCATTAGCGATTACAATGGAAGGTTGAGGCTGTAGGACATGCTAAGAACAACATCTAGCATTAGAATGGACTAAATTGAGGCTGGTGGGACATGCGAAGAAAACATCTAGCATTAGAATGGAAGTTGAGGCTGTAGGACAATGCTAAGAAAACAGTCTAGCATTAGAATGGAAGGTGAGGCTGTGGGACATGCTAAGACAACATCTGTAGCATTAGAATGGAAGTTGAGGCCTGGTAGGACTGCTAAGACAACATCTAGCATTACAATAGAAGTTGAGGACTGTGTGGGACATGCTAAGACCACCATCTAGCATTACAATAGGAAGTTGAGACTGTAGGGACAATGCTAGAGACAACATCTAGGCATTCAGTAAGGAAGTTTGAGGCTGTAGGGACATAGCTAAAGACGATCATCTATAGCATTACAATAGGAAGTTGAGGATGTGGGACATGCTAAGACAACATCCTTAGCATTACAATGGAAGTTGATGCTGTAGACAATCTAAAAACCTTAGCATACAATGAAGTTGAGGCTTGTCTGGACAGACTGAAGACAATCATCTAAAGCATTACAAATAGGAAGTTTGAGGCAGTAAGGACAAGCTAAGACACAATATTTAGCATTACAATGTGAAGTTGAGGGCTGTAGGACAAGCCTAAGAACATCATCTAGGCAATTACAATAGAAGTTGAGGCTGTGGGACATGCTAAGACACATCTAGCATTACAATAGAAGTTGAGGCTGTGGGACATGCTAAGACAACATCTAGCATTAGAATGGAAGTTGAGGCTGTAGGACATGCTAAGAAAACATCTAGCATTAGAATGGAAGTTGAGGCTGTAGGACAAGCTAAGACAACATCTAGCATTAGAATGGAAGTTGAGGCTGTAGGACAAGCTAAGACAACATTTAGCATTAGAATGGAAGTTGAGGCTGTGGGACATGCTAAGACAACATTTAGCATTACAATGGAAGTTGAGGCTGTGGGACAAGCTAAGACATCATCTAGCTTTACAATAGAAGTTGAGGCTGCGGGACAAGCTAAGACAACATTTAGCATTAGAATGGAAGTTGAGGCTGTGGAACATGCTAAGACAACATCTAGTATTAGAATGGAAGTTGAGGCTGTGGGACAAGCTAAGACAACATCTAGCATTAGAATGGAAGTTGAGGCTGTGGGACATGCTAAGACAACATTTAGCATTAGAATGGAAGTTGAGGCTGTGGGACATGCTAAGCCAACATTTAGCATTAGAAATGAAGTTGAGGCTGTGGGGCAAGCTAAGACAATATCAAGCATTAGAATGGAAGTTGAGGCTGTGGGACATGCTAAGCCAACATTTAGCATTAAAATGAAGTTGAGGCTATGGGACAAGCTAAGACAACATCTAACATTAGAATTGAAGTTGAGGTTGTGATGGCAAGTCTTCCAATAGTTGGAGGGCAGCACAGCCAGACATGTTGTGTTTGTGATAGACTCGCGGCACAGTATGCTTCAAAAAGTGGAAACCGACAAGTTCCAAGTGAAGTGATTAGTATTGCTTGACAGGATGGAGACTGTAAGCAATTCATGGATTTTCGCCCAGGGCATGCAGGTGTGTGGGGCAATGAACAGGCTGATACATTGGCTGCTGCTACTGCCCCTCTGGACGGAGAGCTATTTTATGACAAATAGTGATATGCTGAAGACTCTCTGGGATCAAGTGGAGAGTGCAATTGAACAGACTGAGAATCCATACCTGGAAAGACTGGCTTAGAAAGGAGTGAGTAGATGATCTGGATTATACTCAAGGCAAAGAAGAAAGCCAGGTGGACTTTTAATCAAACTGCTTCTGGAATAATCAGCATGGGAACTTCAGTGGTTTTTTAAGAGGGGGATGGAGCATGTGTGGGAATATCCTGAGTGCAGTTATGTCGATTCTTAAATTCAGTATCATATGAAGTAGAAAGCATTACATAACTGACACTGTATACATCACTGTATCATAATTATTATTAATAGCTAGTACGAGGGAGAGTCAATAAGTAAGTCAAGTCACACAGTTCTGTGGGATGGCAGGTAAATGTAGATGGTGTTTTCTACAGGTGTCATTAGGTGACAGCAACATTGAACTTTATATTCCCATTCTTCAAGAGGCGCTAGGTGTCTCATGCGCATGCGCAGCAACAAAATGGCGACTGTACTTACGGCGTGTACAACCAAAGAGCAACGTGCTGTTGTGCGTTTTTTGTGGGAAAAAGGACTGCCTGCAAAGGACATTCATAAGGAAATGCTTCCTGTTTATGCTGACAAATGTTTGTCCCGTAAAGCGGTGCATAGCTGGGTAGAAAAATTTTCTCCAGGACGCTCTAAAATTGTTGATGACATCCGATCTGGTCATCCTGTTGAGATTGCAACAGAAGCATCCGTGCAGCGGGTAGTAGAGATGATTAGAGGTGACAGGCAAGTAATGATATAGACTCTGTAGCATCTGCAATAGGGTGCTCACATGGTTCAGCATACAGCATAATGCATGAACGATTGAAATTAAAGAAAGTGTGCTCAAGGTGGGTACCCAGACAATTTAAGGAGGAACACAAAATGAACCGATTTGGCCTGTCCTTGCATCATCACTGTCAATACGAAGATGAAGGAGAAGACATGCTGAACAGGATTGTTACTGGGGATGAATCATGGGTGCATCACTACCAGTCCAAATCAAAGCATACTTCAATGCAATGGAAACATCCTTCTTCGCCGTGTGCCCAAAAATTCAAGGTTACGCCATCAGCAGGGAAGATTATGCTGACAGTGTTCTGGGATTGTCAAGGAGTGCTTTTAACCAATTTCAAGAAGAAAGGTAACAATGTGAATTCTGAATCGTACTGTAAAGTTCTATCGATGCTTCATGATGCAATTCGAAGAAAACGTCCAGGACTGCTGACAAGAGGAGTGTTGCTTCTTCATAACAATGCCAGACCACATATGGCTAGATTAACTCAGGAAAAAATTAACCAACTAAGGTGGGAAGTTCTGGACCACCCACCTTCCAGCCCAGTCTTAGCCCCTACCGATTTCCACCTTTTTGGTCCACTGAAAATCCACCTTGGCGGAAGAAATTTCGCGAATGATGCCGAAGTTGAATGTGAAGTGAAAACATGGTTTAGAAAACAGAGTGTGCAGTTCTATGTAGCTGGTTTGGGAGGACTGATAAAACGATGGGATAAGTGCATCAGTGTTGGTGGAAATTATGTTGAGAAATAAAGGGACAATATATGTATAAAAATAAATTTGTTTCAAATTGTTATCATATTTAGTTATTTTTTTGCAGCCACTTGTGACTTTACTTATTGACTTCCCCTCATGCATGAGGGCCGGCTTCCTGGCCTAGATGTTAGCGACTTTTCTCCGTAATCTTGTATACTCTCGTAAGTAACGTGACGACGGTGAGAATCAGCAGTGGTTCAAATCGCGTCGGTAACTTACAGGGTATGTGAGCTGGCTGCTCAGAAAGCAATGGCAAACTACTGAGCGTAATCTTGCCAAGAAATCAACAATCAGCTGAAAGATGCTGATGTTGACAGCGATGTCCTGTAAAGGATATGCAAACATATTTTATATTTAACATACATGAGGCCATATGATAATAAAATGACATTCAATATGAATTGTAATGAAATTTTAAATAATTGTATTATCTCTGAGAAGAAACTTCAAAATTTATGAAAACATCAACTAGCAATGTAGGACCGTTGCTTAGCCATTTTGGTAAAGGCAAAGGTAATTTCCAAAGTAACCAAACTTATTTTATTAAATCTCGGTCTCAGATAATTTTTTGTTTCTATTGTAGTAGCTTAAAACTGTCTGTAAATAATGCCAGTATTTTTTGAAATTTTCAGTAAAATCTACATACAAACTGCTGACATGGAAACTACATTATTATTGTAATTATGTTTACATGCAATACAGACTCAAACAACTGTGATTCCAATTAAATTAGAACCCCTAAATGGGCGTTAACTTGTAGTGTCGGATGATTTGATTTCGCATTTATGTACCTAACAGACACCTTTTTAAGACTACTTTAATTTATCTTTAAAATTTAGTTTTGACATCTTTCCGAAAGTAAAATCTGTGGATGTAATGACATTTAAAAAAAACAACTACTGGATGAAGTTTGAATATACCATGGAAACAATCACCAGGTGCAATATTTTTTTTATAAATCTTTGCTGACAATATGTTACGGCTGATTTGAAGTTACATCAGGGACGCCATTTTCACATGCGACAACCATTACTTTCTATCGGCCACTGTGATGTTGAATTGTTCACTATGGGACATGTGTATATTTATTTAATTCACTGACGGATTTAAATACTTTCATAAGTATAGTATTACAAGGACTATAATATACAAATGGATGCTGTCAGGCTTTTCAACAATGAGGTAAAGTATCGATCTGGTTACTACATTTTTGTCAAATCTAATGAATTCTGAGTAAACTATGTCCCGGCGCCCGTTGAAAATGTAAGTGAAGCCGTGTCTACGCAAGCAGTAAAGCAAACCATTTAATTAATAATAAAAACGCATGTGGTTAATCTATGGATATTAATTTTCTTTTATTTAGCTGTTAATTAATGAAGTGTTGCAGATGTTTACTAAATCTCTATTATTAATATTATATTATTAATAATTAAATCTTGAAAACAAAATACTGAAAGTAAAAGTTAAACTTTGACTTTGAGATCACAATATGCAGTGGGAATATTACATCTTCTTCATCTATTTCTAATTGGAAGGAACCATCATTTAGAAGTAGAGATATATTAATATTTTGTATGATTTATCAAACGTGAAACTGCTGCTCTGTTCTGCCGATGTAGGTAGACTGGCACCGCATGTGAAAAATGCAATAGGCCGGTCTCCCTGGCCAAGGGATTAGTCTTCCTCCGTAATCCTGTATACTATCGCGAGTGACATGATGTGCACGAGAATTGGTAGCGGTTCTTGCTGCACCAGTAACTTAGGTTTGTGAGCCGGTCGCTCAGAAAGCAATGGCAAACTACTGAGCATAATCTTGCCTAGTACATCAACAGCAGCTGAAAAATGCTGGTGTTGACTGCAACATCCTGTAAGGGATATGCACACACACCCCCCCCCCCCCCCCCCCCCACACACACACACACACAAAAATTGGATTTGGCGTACAGAGGTACAGATTCTTTAACTGCTGGGGTGGGAATATGTGTAGTTCTGTATCTAATAACGAGTTTAGCACAGAATGTTCGGCCGACTCCTGTAATGAGCCAGTCCTGTAGACGTTGCATTACGCCATCCCCTCGAAAGGTTAGCTGGATGAATACCTTGAGTTTAGGGACTAGTTTCATCTGGATTTTTAGTTTGGCTGTAGGGTAGGTAGTGGCACTTTATAAATCCTGTGGATTACCCATTCAGGTTTAAGACATTCTTCAGAGTTTCAAATTCTTCTGTCAGTGTGTCCTGGGTGCATATCTTCCTAGCACAGTCAAAAGAGTCGATACTAAGCCCCGTTTGTACTGGATAGGTGTGAAGCTCTCAACATTTAAGTATTGGCCAGCCCATGTTTCTTTGCGGTACACCGATCTTTGAATTGTGCCGTTTGCTCTACATCTCATATACCAGACGAAACTACAGTCCCAAAACTCAAGGCAATCTATTGTTTGTGTCTTCATTATTCAAATAGTAGCTTTGTTGTTATAAAAGGGCATCTTTGTTAACTCATACGACATGATGAATTTGAAATGGGGTAGTGATTTAGTTTCCAGCTTGGCAGACAAGCAGCTCACTTAACTTCATTCAAGCATGACTGCAATGTTCGGCTGTTGACTTCGCCATAGATATTTGCTTGTGCAAGGTGTGTTTTCTAGCAAGATTCATGACAGTGGAGACCATGACTTTTGGGGAGGTGACAAGAAAACTTATTCCAGTGTCATTTATCATATAGTAGGGTATTTGATAGATACCGCCCCTGCTACCTTTCATTGGCTGGGATGGCCCATTTTTGGGAACACTCCGAGACAGCAATCGCCTGCAACAGTCAGCCCTGCCTAATCTCTTATGACTTTTTGGTAGGTTACATTCTTACTATTCTTTGCTTTCCTGGTGGGCCCGGTAACACAAGTGAGATAATTGTGTCAGAAGTTCCCAGTTATGCAACTTCCGGAAGAGGTATGATTTGATGCGGAGGAAGCCACAAGGGGTCTGGATTACCAACTTACTTTCTTTCACCTAGTAACATCTCAAGATTGGCACACAGAATATGAGAACTATATAAGAATTGAGCATGAATGTACATTTGGTGGAAGAAATAGGAACCCACATGGCAAACAGAATAGAGGAACACCTAAAACACATGGAGGTAAGAATAATCTTCGTTCCTCTTTCAAGGGGAGTGTGCCCTATCTAGTTATGTAACCCAGAGGTGAGCGTGAGTCTGACTTCAGCACCTATTTGTGTAAGGTTTACTTCCTCTGGATATATTCCATAAAAGGTTAACAGGCTCTATCTTGAATAAAACTGTCTTGAGTATGATTTCTTGGGAAACTGAAATATTTTTGCCTCAGCGTAAACTTAAAAACAAGAAAAGGATCTTCCTTACTTTCCATGAGACACATTGGGCAAATGGTGCTAGCCTCATATTTATATAGACCAATCAGCACTCCACGGGTGATGTGGTGATGATCACATTGGTTGATGAACTCCCACATTTCCTGGTACCAGTTTTAGTCTGGGTCGGCCTGGGAGCCCACATACATTTTTTAAATTTTGCGTTGGTGCGAATTCAAAATCACGACCGCCTGGCTAGCAGGCAAGTGTTCTAGTAAACCATGCAAAAGGTTTATTCATACAGGGAGCATAATGGATATCAGCAGAAATGTTGACAGGACAGCATCATGTACTCAACAAAATATTATTGCAGACACAGCAGCTGTCATTGTATAACTCAACGTAATGAAACCATCAAACTCGCAGCATGAATACTTACAGTCACACACTAGATTTAACGTGACCGAATATTTTAGCTCTCAAGTAACACTTCTTTGAGCATTTCAGTCCATTTATTTGCAAAATGGGGGTTCTTGTCTAATTTTCCTTCACACAGGACAGCAAAGGTAAAAAATTCAGGGCGCCTGGTCACCATGGCACCTGAATTTTCAGTTGTTTTATCAGCTTATATTTGAATAACGAAGACGCAAACCATATATAGTACGATCTATTGCCTGGCACATTTCGCTGCATCTCATCATAAATCGTACTATATATGGTTTGTGTCTTCATTATTCAAATTCACTACGGGAAACATTGTTTTGATTAGCTTATATTTGCAAAAAAGATAGTTTGTCATTGTGTCCATTATAATGTTTTACCTTTTCAGCTGTCTTCATTGTACGAAAGCAAGCCACCCGTGTCTCGGGCCAAAATGGCTCAGATCACGAAGTGTGCTATCAAGGCTATCAAGTTTTACAAGCATGTTGTGCAGAGTGTAGAGAAATTCATTCAGAAGGTGGGCATTACACATTTGTTTTAGTCTGTTTTATTGTAATGATAATGTGGGCATGGCTGAGACATGAAGATTTCAAACTTACGTACTGTGTGATGTGTGTTTTGTTCCTTGGGGTTTTTATGTCTATCGGAAGCACACAAAAAATCCTAACCGTTACAGTGTGGTGACTGTTTGGGAATACCCAGAAGTTCCTTCCTTCTGATACAAATATAATACTTTTGTGGTTAGATAACAAGAAACAAATCTGTGTAACTAGTCTTAGACTTCATGTGTGTCGAAGTTATTCTTTATTGAGTAAATTGAGCTACAATTTAGATTTCATTAAAGGCTAGGGAGTAAAATTATTTTACCACGTATCATGAGTATCAACAGAAAATAGCCCACAGATAAGCTGTAACACAAATAATGAATAGTTAGTTGCATATCCTTTACAGGAAGTAGCAGTCAACCTCAGCATTTTTTGGTTGTTCGTGATTCCTTGTCAAGTTTATGCTCAGTAGTTTGCCAGTGTTTTCTGAATGACCGGCATCCATACCATTTCATAAAAATCCATCGCAAGGCAGTCTGCTGCCAAATCGCCCGCAGCTGTGTTCCGAACGTGGTATGTGGGATTACGAACTGCGTCCGTAATCCCTTCGCCACGGGATCAGCCAAATAATGCAGAAGCCGAACACTCTGTCTGTCTCTCTTTCTCTCTCTCTCACACACTCACACAAGTCAGATACAATGAAGGAGAAGCCAAAAACTTTCCCCGCGAAAAGATGGATAAACAAGAAAAGGTTACAAAAGTTAATTTTAATAACTTGTGACACAGAGCAGGTACGTTGGCGAAATGGTTAAGGAGTGTGCTGACAATGGAATGAGCACCGTCGGACGAGGGTTTGAGGCCCTGACTCACCATTGGCTACGGAGGAAAAATACTGGCCACCAATTCCTTTATGCACCCAAGCCTACAAATTGCGATGGTCCAAGCACATCACAGCCCCATAGCTAAGCTTCTGTTTTGAGATTTGTTCTTTTTTAAAGTGATACATTTTAGGCACATCATGTTTACTATAAATATCTAACTTAAAAACTTTTCTTTATAGGGTAATGAATGAATCATCAAGTAACGAAAAGTAGATTGTGAACTTTACTAGAACACGGTTACAAGAAACAACATGGGTGTTGTGACCAAAGCCTTCGCCAGCACAGAACAAACACACACAAACTGACACACAACTACTCTAAAAACACTACATGAAAATATTAAAGTTACTTATCTGTATCCTTGTTTGGCTGAATACATCTTGAGCCACTATCAGTGGATGGAATTAACCGGATGTATGATTCAGGTGGTCACTGGGTGTGCGATAGACCTTCTGTGCTTGAATTTGTCATCGGCACACCAGTCCATTGAAGTAGTAATTACTCTTGCTCTGTTAGACAGTCCAGAAAATAAATGAGTCGTAATTGTGATGTGTGGTACTCGCATGTTTACTTCTGTTTTTTCTTATTTATCCTAAGTTTAGCTAATATTGTGCCATTAAACTCCTCCTTTAGACTTAAGCAAAAGTTATTTCTAAGTTACAGAAAAATTAATATTATAATTGTTGTTTTTTGGAGATACTTTCCTTACATTCTCGACTTGTCGAACACAATAGGCTGGTTGTGGTCATTTTTATGTCACCATTTTTGTGTGAAATGGTCAGATGCATACCAGTGACAGCAGTTTTAAATTTTTAGATTGTTGTGACCCGCCATCAAGTATGTTTAGTTTATCTTGTATCTGATTTTGTGTGAGGGAAATGTCTTCACAAAGTCCAGATATCAAGCTGCTCTGTCAAAGTCCATTGGATTCAGTTTCTCCTGTTCTTATTTCAAATGTATCTGTTAGTTGTCCCTTTTGAACAATGCATGTCAGGCCTTTATATCTTGCCATTATTATGTTAGTGATTTTCCATGTGGTTTTATAGCCTCATCACTTTCCAAAGGGATTCCCTCATGATTTTGTCAAAGGTATTTTCTGTCCATAAATCCAATATTTTGCTCAATATCCAATATAGAGTGACAAGTATGTTTAAAAGCTTCACTCTACTATTATGCGAAATGTGGGTATCTGGTCAGTGCAGGATTAGTTTGATTAGACATGATTTATTTTACTTAAATACTCACATACATAAATACTCTCATCCCAGAAGTCTGAGTGGGTTCGCCTTGATGGCGAGGGACATCGGTAATAGGGAAAGCTAATCCACATGCAGAAATCAGTTCAGTGTGCAAGTAGATGTAGCACATGTATGAACTGTGCTTGAGTTCAGAGCGGCGAAAACAATAAATACAACAGTGGTTGACCAGAACAGTCATGCATGGTTTCTGGAAGAAAGGGTCAGGGGTCACCCAGCACAAAGATGGTCACAAGACATTGAAGATATATAGGCATGAAGATGCATGAAGCAAGCGAACTGGTACACGATTGAGAATCTTTTTTGTGGATCATGATGGGAGCGGCATTATGCAAAGGATGTGACGCAGGTTGAAGTGTTTTCTGCCCATGGGTTGACCTAGCCAGTGTGCCCATAATGACAGCCTCTGTCTAGAAACACTGAAGTGGTGAACAGTTCTGAAAACTGTTCAGCTGCTTGCAGCTTTTATCCATCATCAGCCTGCCATGACTTTGTGTGACCGCAAGGTTAGTGGAGGGAAGGAGGCGCCTTATATCTCCTGTTAGAGTTGGTTGTATGGGACCCTTTTGATTCAACTTGGCACTTATCTGGTTTGCCTTTTCCTGTGTGTAGTTATTTACCAGACAGGTACATTCCAGCATATAATTAAACTAATTGTGGTTCTTTTTATTTCAGTGCAAGCCAGAGTACAAAGTTCCTGGTCTTTATGTAATTGATTCCATTGTTCGACAATCCAAGCATCAGTTTGGTCCTGAAAAGGATGTCTTCTCACCTCGTTTTACAAAGAATATTGTTTCAACCTTCATAAATCTATTGAAATGTCCTGTTGAGGAAAGGGTGAGTTCTTAAATTAAGAACATTATTATTATCAATTAATTCTGTTCATGCTGGTTTACTTAATGGGAGTAATGTAGGTCTCTACAAGAATAAGACAAAGATGACCAGCGGCACATGGCTCTGATAAGATTTTCTTGTCTGCATTTTCTATCTAGTTGGATGCAAACTGAAAAGGATGTGCAGAAATCTGTTGGCACTTGCACCCACTCCTCGCCAGGTTCTAAGTCCTCAAGTGAACACACCTGTTGAAGAATGTATTCGCCTTGACCCATCCATGACCATCCTCTTTTTAACCTGCTGCCCTTCACCTTCATAATATCCACTATGCAGTGGATGTTGTGTGTTTGTGTTAACTCTGAGGTAGGCGCGTGTCCTGCAAACTTGTATTCTCTCTTCAATGGTTGGAAAATCAAGAAGGTAACGCATCGCCCTGCATGCTGTATCTCTTGTACATCCAAGAATAATGCGCATAGCTTCATTCTGTATCCTTTCTATCTGCTTACGGCTGAGAGTCAGGATTGCCATTGCTTACTCCAAAACAGACATGACCAGCCCCTCGTACAGAAGACATAGATGCCGCTGCTCACAGTTTGCTGCCGCCATTACCCGCATCGCTGCCAAACCCCGCTTGGCCTTTGTTATCACCTGGTCTATGTGCACATTATAAGCAAGGCTTCGATCAAACCGTATCCCCAGGTAATTCTGAACACAGCATTACAGTTGGTGTTAGAGTGTTGACAATATGATTATTCAACGAGAACCAAGTCACTGTTGCCTTTGTTGGGTTGACCATTGCCCCAGCTTCATCACACCAAGTACTTATGTGATTGAGTTTGGTTTGTAGTTCCACAGCAACCTGCTCTCTATCCTTACCCTGACGATACACTAAAACATCATCAGGATATGACAATGTCCTGCCAGGTGCAGTGATCTGCTCACTGGTGATTTTCACTGTGTAGACGTTGAACAGTACCCAGTATATTTACAACAGTGCCTGTTTGTTTTTGTTTGCTAATAAAGGCTTTGTATCTGCATTGCCAGCTTGACTACTTGTGATTGCACTTTTGCGAAGCTGATTTTCTTTTTTTAAAACTTTGTTTTCTCTTCATTCAACACCCTAGACATGATTAACAGAATATGACATTTCAAAATGAGAGAAAATAGATATAGAATAGAAATAATATAGAAAATAGATAGATTGGTATAGTGGCTTGGGACAAATGTTACCACTGACATAATGCTGTTGATATCGCTTTACCTGAAAGTGTATGTAGGGAAATTTTTGCCAGTTTTACAATACAGGTTACTTTTGTAGTGTTTTTGCTGTGTTACATTTTAATGACAAGCAATGATAGTTATTATTACTCACTGTCTGAATGCTGTCTGCACTGTTCCAGAATCGAATAGTAAGAGTGTTAAACTTGTGGCAGAAGAATGCTGTGTTTCCATTGGAGCTTATTCAACCCCTACTGGATCTTGCTGCAGATCCTGACAATCCAGCGTTAATTTCTGCTGGTGAGTATTTTGGTTTCTTTTTAAAGTTCAGGCCATTTATTTATTAATGCATTCTTGGTGTTTGTGATTGTGTTGTAAAATGTGATATCGTTAAAGATGAAAAGCATATTTTCTTGTTTAGAAATCTAGTTACACACTTGGTGAGATGGTATGGTGGTTAGTGTGTGAACTTAGCAAGACAGTGGGTCAATTCCCAGCAGTGGCAGGATTCTTTTGTCTAATAATTACAACTCTGGTGTTGACCCAGCTTCCTAACACGGGTGTTGGATTATTTTAGGAATTTTCTTGAAATTATCTGGGGAGGAGAGGTCGCATGGAGCAGAACTGGTTGTTGGGTCTCTTTTACACTATGTTTTTGAATTAACTACCGTGTAGTGGTAAAAAATAACAATACAGGACTCTATTAAGGTCCCCGTAATTGGAATAAGTACACTTTAAACCCTTTAACAAGGATCTATTGGAGGGCAAGTCTGGTGCCAGCAGCCGCTGTAATTCCAGCTCCAATAGCTTATATTAAAGTTGTTGCAGTTAAAAAGCTTGTAGTTGGATCCCAGGTGCAGGTGGACGGTCTGGCTTGCGCCGGTCAACTTCCCGTTGTTCCTGCTCTACTGTTTGCCAGCTCTCTCCTGTGGGTGCTCTTTGCTGAGCGTCCCGGGTGGCTGGCGTGTTTACTTTGAAAAGTTAGTGTTCAAAGCAGGCCTCGGCTGCCTGAATAATGGTGCATGGAATAGGACCTTGGTTCTATTTTGTTGGTTTTCAGAACTGGTACTGATTAACAGAGACGAACAGGGGCATTCATGTTGCGGCATTAAAGGTGAAATTCTTGGATTGCTGCAAGATGAGCTACTGCAAAAGCATTTGTCAAGAATGTTTTCATTAATCAAGAACAAAAGTCAGAGGCGTGAAGACAATCAGATACTGTCGTAGTTCTGACCATAAACGATGCCATCTAGCGACCCCAGTGGCAAAGTGAAGCGAAGCGGAATGTGCCATGGCCAGCAAATCCACTGCATATGAAGTCCGAATCATTTGCAAGGTGCCACTACATGCTTTGTCCAGACACTTGTTCTACGGCTCTCAGCCGAGGGATATGGCTGAAATGCCTCTAAGTCAATATCTCTTGGGTGTTACTCACCTCTGCTGCATGGGGGTAAGATGCTGAGCCGGCAGCATCTGCACCTTACCACATGAGCGTTACCAAAGGCGGAAAAATCGTGCCAGGGGCACGCAATGGTTATGACGTAAGCCCGTATGAAAAGCTCATTGAGTGAGCGTAATCAAAGGTGGAAATACGTCTCATTAACACAAAATGAAACGCAAAATTTAGAAGTCAAGAGAGTTTTTACATGCAATCGATGTAAGTGATATCACATTTCTGGACATAATCATGCCTCATGTGTTGCTATATTTATTTCCCTTTAAAGACTGGCTTTCTGTCTCAACAGTATAATTGTAGATATTTTGTTTTTTTGTTTTCTTTTTCCAAAATGTTATTATAGGAGTCTTAGCATTTATTTACAAATATGTAAGTGTGGCAAGCACATCACAAATTCTTCGTATTAACAATAATGAACTCTCCAGCGCACAGAGCTGCAAATGGCATTATTAGTACAAGTCAGAAAGTGTCACTGCCTCTGGCACAACCAAGCAGCAACAGCACAGACTCGAACTCCAACCCAGTTGTTCAGCAGACAGAGATGTTGAGTACCATAACCAAACTCCTACAGCAAGCACAAGAGGTAACATTTTTTATAGGTGAAAGATAGTTTAGAACAATATTGTGACAGTGTGAGGTTTGTCGTTTTTATGTTCTCTTAAGTTGGATGGATTTGTGAATGTTTGCATTGTTTGAAGTGCACTGTGGTTTGTCTGCGTTGGCATTGAAACAAGGCATACTTGAGTAGGGACCACTGGTTAATAAGATCATTTGGTCATCAGACTTTAAGAGAAAGGTTAGAAATTGTAGCAAATAGTTTAGTGAGTCTAGATTAGAGATACAGGGTGTAAGTTATTTTCATGTTTTTTTGTTTGTAAACTATGTTGGTGTTATACACAGATGTGTGTGGGGGATTTTAAACATGTTAAACTGGCATGTTTTTGCATGTACCTACATGGAAAATGGTCGTGGTGCGTTTATTATATTGTGCCAGTACATACAGAATATAGTGCATTGATTAGCATTCATACACATTCACGAATGGTATGTGATGATGTTATTTACATTTCAGCACCAAAAATATATTTGCAATATAAGTTATACTATTTTAAACGTTAATTTCCACTATTGAACTGTTCTTAGTTGCTAACGTGCAGGAGTTGCTAGATATGTCTAGGCTTAAGGAAATAAATAAATAAAATTAAATCATCATTATATCTGCCATTTTCTCTAGGGCACCATTACAAGCACAGCACCTGAGTCTCAGCTGCAGCATCTAGAAAGTCTGCAGCAGCAACTGGCCATGCAGACTGAAAGAATATCAAAACCACAAGAGCCGCCAACCCCTCCTATTGACAGCGGGCTGCTGGCTCAAATTCAGGTGCTGACCAGTCAGCTGCTGAACAAGCCGAACAGCGGTGGTCCCGACACGGTCAATGATGTGAAAAGTGTTGCAGACATTAAAGAACCTGTAGATGTCAACAGAAGGGATGTTGCTGATGTCAACAGAAGGGATGTTCCTGATGTCAACAGGAGAGATGGATTTGATGTCAACAGGAGAGATGGGTTTGATGTCAACAGGAGAGATGGCTTTGATGTCAACAGGAGAGATGTACCTGATATCAATAGAAGGGATGTGCCTGAGGTCCCCAGACGCCCTCAGATCTCAGTGGAGCCGATTTTTAACAAGGTAAATGTGTATTTTGTAATGTGAAGTAAGACCCCCGTTTTACATGCCGTAAGCATATAATATCAGCCCTGTATTTCTATAGACCAGACAGCACTCAAGGGGTGCCCATATAATGTCAGCCCTGTATTTCTATAGATCAGTCAGCACTCAAGGGGTACCCATATAATGTCAGCCCTGTATTTCTATAGATCAGTCAGCACTCAAGGGGTACCCATATAATGTCAGCCCTGTGTTTCTATAGATCAGACAGCACTCAAGGGGTACCCATATAATGTCAGCCCTGTATTTCTTTAGATCAGTCAGCACTCAAGGGGTACCCATATGTCAGCCCTGTATTTCTATAGATCAGTCAGCACTCAAGGGGTACCCATATAATGTCAGCCCTGTATTTCTATAGATCAGTCAGCACTCAAGGGGTACCCATATAATGTCAGCCCTGTATTTCTATAGATCAGTCAGCACTCAAGGGGTACCCATATAATGTCAGCCCTGTATTTCTATAGATCAGTCAGCACTCAAGAGGTACCCATATAATGTCAGCCCTGCATTTCTATAGATCAGTCAGCACTCAAGGGGTGCCCATTTTAGTCAGGGTTAACCTGGTCAGTATTTACAAATCCATGTATTTGGTAGGGGAAATGAAATATAAGGTTATTACATTTGATATGGAAGTTCTAACAGCGCCGATAAATTGCTTGGATTCCTGTACAAAAATATCTTTTGGTCGTGTATATAACCACTCATGCATCACCTGCTGTACCTCTTCATCGGACCGAATAGTCTTTCCTCCCAAGGACTTTTTGAGTTGTCTAAACAGGTGGAAATCACTTGAGGTTAGGTCTGGCAATTACAGGGCATCTGGTACCCACTGAAAGTGGAGGTTTTTGATGGTTTCGACTGGAGCAGTATGGTGTTGAGCATTGTCATTTTGCAAAAGGATACCTTTACTTCGAAGTCCACGTAATTTGGATTTGATTGCGGGTCAAAGATGATTCCTTGAGAAGATCTGTATATATATCACTGATGACAGTTTTTCCTTGTAGTCCTCTAAAATAACACCTTATTTATCCCAAAAGAGAGACAGCATAACCTTCCCTGCAGATGGCATTGTGCTAACATTCTTTGGTTTCGGTGAGGAGGGATGGCACCATTCCTTGCTCTGTCTCTTCATTTCCGGCTCGTGGTGATGAACCCGGGGTTCATCTTCAGTGACATTTCTTGATAGGAAACCACCCCTTGCTTCAAAGCACGCAAATGGTCTTGACAAGCATCATTGTGTCATCGTTTCCATTCTGGAGTAAGTTGCTGTGGTACCCATCTTGCAGATACTTTGTAGTACTGTACATCATGGATGATGTGGTGTGCTGAACCATGTCCACTCAGATTCAATTGGTGGTTTTCCTGTACGAGGCCTTCAATGGCTGCAATTGACTCTGGGGTCACTACTCGGTGTGCCTGATCCGGTCTTGAATGGTCTGTCCAGAAGTCATGTTATTTTGAAACTTCCTACTCCACTCATACACTTGCTGGACTGACAAGCATGGATCACCATACTGGACCTTCATACGAAATGGATAACAGAATGCTGCTTTTCTTTTGTGCATGTCAAAAGTGGGGCGGCCAACTGTCCTTATGACATCCTTAACAACAATATTGAAGGTTACAAGACAGTGGCATGGTTATTGTAATTTCTATCACACTTTGGTTTTCATTTGAAGCCCCCTCATACAAGCATTTTGGAATTTTGCGAGACATGGGGGTATGGAGCAGGATTAAATAAGCACAGGTGAAACTTGCTGTTCTCGGGTCATACAGTGGAGAATGCCCTAGAGAAGGAGTGGAGAATGCCCCAGAGAAGGAGTGTAGCTAATGCTATCTAAAGCAGGAGAGAAAGCATTAATAGCATTGGCTTCTTCAATAATAACAACATTTATCACCATGAAAGTAAAAGTTTATGAATGTATGCGGATTTTACCTGAATATTCAAAGTACTCCTAAGTAATAAAAGAAATGGCACTATCAAAATGGTGGTAGGTGACCTGAATGCCAAGGATCGGGTGACACAGGTCATGAAGATATTATTTTTTTGCGACTCATGGTAATGAGTGAAAATGGGGGATTATATTCACTAATTTTTGCACAGTGGTTCAGTGTGTCACATGAAGTTTTTTCTCCCCCACTTAAAAGCAATATTGGTATTATGTATATACCAAAACACAGAAAATACAATTATTCACATCAGTATTAGCATGAAATTCAGATAATCTATTCTGAAATGACATAAGAGCTTTTAGAGGCGATATAGATTCAGATCACCTTCTCCTGATAAGTAAAGTTGTTTATGTGGTTGTTTCGGGATTTGAAATTTAAATATTGAGCACAACCCACTACTGGCAACGCCGATCGCATTCTGTTATGAACCTAAGGCCCATCATGCGATCGGCGTTGCCAGTAGTGGGTTGTGCTCAATATTTAAATTTCAAATCCCGAAACAACCACATAATCAATTGATTATTGCTCACTGGATTTAGGAGGCCTGGTGTTCCTTGCCAGTGAGAAGTCCTGATCGTTCGGGTCCCATCGATTGACGGACGTCGGTCGCGGCGATTGGGCAATCTTGAGCATAGCCTACGATGGGTAGCGTTGTGATGTTCTGTTGTGATAATTTGGTGTGTCCAGTGTGTGCCGCGTGGTTACACACCCGCTTCATACACGTGATCCGGGACTGTTTCCGGATCCGGTCAGGGATATGCACTACTGATGAGCTCAAATGAGGGCGAAACTCAAGTAAAGTTGTGTTGAAACTAAAGAGGTACATGACATGTTACAAACATAGAAATCAATCACACGGAGGATACCTCAGGAATCAAGAAACTAACAATCAACAGGTCAGCATGACCAAATGGATCAGAGCGATTACTCTTATACATCTGGCTTGCTGAGGTGGCGGGTTCAACCCCTACACTGGTCAGTTAGGCTAAAATGTTGACTTAAAATACAAGTGCCTCTTAAGTTGAAGTGGTCATAGGGAAAGCTAATCTATACGCAAAAATCAGTCCAGCACATTCCTTAGTAATAGCACATGTATAGACTGCCCTTACATTCAAAGCAAGCGAATGCAACAAATAAATAAAAACAATCAATTTATAGTTACTGTCTCTAATTCTCTGCAACAGTTAATGGACAAAGTGATTATGGCGAAGAAAAACACTGCTGGCAGCAGGTTAAAAGCATTTGGAATTTATCATGCATAGAAGTTCTAGCAAAAGGGGAACATAGCAAAGTATGAAAAATGTCTAATATTTTTAAAACAAATATAAGTGCCAGCAGACTAAAGAGAAGGGCATCTGATAAAGCAGCCAAAGAAGATAGACCCACAGGAATGCAAATATGACTGAGAAATAATGTTATTGTCAGTTCCTGGGGAAAATATTAAACAAGACCATTCTGGAGAGATTATGGGATGCCACCGACAAGGAACTCAGGGAAAAGGCTTCCCATCAAACAGATCCGATTAAAACAGAGCACTGATCAGATTATGTGTAATTACATAGCACAGTATTGAAATGAATCTACATTGAGTTTATGGACTATGAACAGCCCTTTGGCATCAGTGATGGGAATCACTCTGGAAATTGAAGAGGCACTGTGTGATCTTACAGCTTTCACTTAACAAAGGCAACATAAAGAGACATGAAAATGCAAAGAAAAATCAATGACCAAGCCCTACAAGAAGCAGATGAAAACCGTAAACTGATTAGAGAAATTAGAAAGTCAAAATTTTTTTGGACACATTATGAGAAGAAATAAATTAGAGAACTTGGTGACAGCGGGCAAGATTGAGGGGAAAAGAATCACGGGAAGGCTGAAAAGTAAATACCTTGATCGCTTAGCCTTGGGGTATGGTCGAGACAAGAACACAGAGCAGATCCACGACTCTGATGATCGTGTGAGATGGCAAAACATGACCGCCTACACTTATCGGCATGGCACATGATGATGATGACAGAGACATGAATTTCAGAATTCTTCATAATGAACAATAAACATTGATTGATTGATTTAGGAACCGACATCACAGCATTCGGGGCATTCCCATAAGTGCTCCGTCCCCATCCTCAGAAGCCAGCAAAGAGTTCCAACCCCAATAGTACAAGTAGCAATCTGATTATATGTGCGTCTCGCCTTTCCTCTAAGCGTCGAGCATCGGCCAGATCCCATCGTCACTCCGCGCTGTTGCGTTCTTGCCAGACCATGGTGATCCATCTGCTCCTCCGAGGCAACAAACATTCATTTGAAATATTAACATGAGCTTGACAGGGATGCCTTTTGTAACCTTTATTATTCTGACTGACTATTGACAGATTGTGAAGATAACAATAAATACCAACAGAATTAAATGGGCTCCGACAGAGCAGCTTGATGATTTGGACATCATCATTGACATTTCCTTCCTGTCTTACACACGGAATAAGTTACAAGACACATTAAAGATAATTGATGGGAGGTGACGACAAATAGATCTAAGAATTCATTGGTGAAATGAAGAAAATTAGAATAAACCAAATAAATAAAATAAGCAAAAGTTAGATTTCATAGTCTAGGAAATTGTTGGAAGTCAAAAGAAATTATGGGTTTTCCCATCCTGCAAATATAACCATAGCATCTCAGCTAGAACTGGTCCGTGTAGATGTTCAGGGGTTTTCCCCATTCTGGACACATGATCATCACATCTCAACTAGAACTTGTCCATCTTGACGTCACATCTGTGCAGACATTGTATGTATATACAACTATAACACAGAGGCAAATAGCCGAAAGTAAAAAGTAAACAAATGTATCATGTTTTAGTTGAGGTTCATGGGGAAGAACCAGACACACATCATGCGATGCTGAAGACTGAAACCTTGCCTTTGGCTCTTGGCCTTTTCTTTCTGTTGTGTTATTCTTGTCCATGAAATGTGACATCAGTAATGTTTATCTCGGTTGTAGAAGTTGCTTGAATTCGATTATGGAGATAGCGATGAGGAGGAGGACAGGCAGGATCATCATCATCTTCACCAACCAGAGGAGCAGCAGCAGCCGAGGCAGCCTTCACCGATAAATCAAGGGTATGTAACTCGCTGAGAACTTGTGACATATATGATGGAGCCTTATAATAGTGTATTGTATGCTGTCATTCTCAGTAGTTAGGCTGCCTGGAAAAATTAGGCTTCCTGGTTATTCTCTTGGAATTGAAGTGTCTGTCATTTAGTTGTGCTTTAAATGTGGCAAAGGGGTTGCGAATGCAATTCGTAATCCCGTATACCACGTTCGAGACACAGCCGCAGACGATTTGGATGCAGACTGCCTTGAGTTGGTTTCCATACAAAAGGTATGAGTGCCGGTCATTCAGAAAGCAATGGCAAACTACTGAACGTAAACTTGCCAAGAAATCACAAACATCCCACAAAATGTTGGGGTTGACTGCTACGCCCTGTAAGAGATATGCAACTAACATTAGAACTTGTCATGCAACTAGAAAATTCACCTTTCCTCTTGGTTGGTTTAGATATATTTGTTTCCTTATCTTTAGTCTTGTTTGTGGTTGGTTGAATTTTGCAGCTAACAGTTTTCTATGGGGTGGAGTAGCACGCCACAAGACCAGCGGTTACAGATGAGATGATATATGGCAGATTACAATGATTTTATACTTTGCTTTCCTTATGGGTCCCGATGTATTACTGAAACTGAAAACATCCCGATGTATTACTAAAACATTAAATTATGTAGGTTGATAACATGTAGCGCCTTCTTCACACCTTCATAGGTTGCCGACCATGACGCTCGATGAGAACGTCTTTCAGCACATTCAGCAAATTGCCAAGCAGCAAGAAATGCTACAATCAGAGATTGGTGCCCAGGATCACCTGCGCAGACGGCTTCTGGAGCAACAGCAGCAACAGTTTGACAGGGAGCTTCAGCAGGTAGGAGTCTACCCAGCATGAAGTTGTATTGCTCCATCATTATTATTTAAAGATTTATACTATTTATTAATTATACAATTATATTTCAGTATAGTTAATTTCTTTATTTGTATTAGATAGCCAGACTAATAAAAGAATATTCTGGTAGCTCAAAACATCCAGCAGACATAACTACCCACACCCCCCATTGGACATCATCTGCTTGTCTCTGGTGATATGATTGATAGAGACCATGAATTCCATGTGTAGTTCAACACACAAAATCCACATATGTTAACTTAAGCATTTGCTATCTGAATAGCTAACTCTTTGCTTTGTAAACAGAAACACATAAATATGTGTCTTACATATTTCAACTTTAAGGATTCACTGTTTGCTTCATTGTATGTTGATTGATTTCTGTAGTATGCACTGGATGAAATGCTGTGAAACATGTGCAACCTTTTGTTTATGCCTTTATTCAAATTCTGATTTATTTCTCCTGAGACGAATACTGGATATTTTGTGCCTGTTTACAGCTAAACTGCCATTGGGCCACCACAGTGCATTTCAGTTTGGCGTATGTTGGACATCCTTGATTCACTAGCCCGCATTGTGGCGCAATTCGCAATCCCTCATACAGAGCTCGAGACACAGATGCAGGTGATTTACAAAACAAACCGCCTTGTGCTGGATTTCATAAAAGGTGTGAATGCCGATCGTTCAGAAAGCTGTGGCAAACTACTGAATGTAAACTTGCCCAGAAATCACAAACAGCCAAAAAATTCTGAGGTTGATTGTCGTCCAGTAAAGGATATGCGGCTAACTTTGTAAAAAAAAAAATATATTCACACTTATAGAAACAAAGGAAACAAGTAGAGACTAGACTAAAAGACACTAAATCAAATCAAATCAACTTTATTTTAAAAGGGTCACAAATTGGGCACGCAGGCCCGTCTTACATTCGGCCCTTGCAGTCACTTATCTTTCGTCCATCAAGAGCATTATACATTCACATAGAAAGGAAAAAAACACATTGTGAAATGAATGTTGTAAACATAAACAAGGCAAATTACCATGTTATGAGGCCCATCTCCCACCTACCCACACATCACTGCACCCACAAACACACCCAGGGACACATACATACCCCACCAACTGACCCATCCTCTTCCCACACATCCCCCACCCACACACACTGCCTTCACCTGTTCCCCCAAACCAAACACACTTGCCACCCACACGAACATCCCCCACCAACCCACACATCCCGCACCCACACACCCATTACACACCCATCGCCCACCCACACATCCTCTCCCCACACACCCACACCTCCATCGACCACATATTCCCCAGCCACGCACACACATCCCCCACCAACCTGCACATCCACTCACACACTAGATAACACTAGACTAGTTGGTTGTTTGTCAGAGTACATTTGTCTCTCCAATTCTCATTTTCTCTCTCTCTCTCTCTCTCTCTCTGTCTGTCTCTCTCTCTCTCTCTCTCTCTCTCTCTCTCTCTCTCTCTCTCTCTCTCTCTCTCCTTTTCTTCCCCCCTCCACACCCCAACCCCCCCACACTACCATTTTAAATCATGAAGATGTAATGGTATTAATGTTATTTTTTGTGAATATTTCTTTTAGGACTCTCTGAGCCTCCCACTTCCTCCTCTTCCACCGCCTCCTCCTCCCCAAGCAATGGTCCAGGAGCAGAGCATACAAGTAGATGATGATGAAGATGGTAAAGATAATCATGAAAACCAAGAGCGTGTGGAGAGAGCAGATCGTCGCCGACACATAGAAACAAGGGAAAGGTCACAGGACAGGTCAAAAGATCGGTCACGGGACAGGTCAAAAGATAGGTCACGGGACAGGTCAAAAGATAGATCAAGAGATAAATCACGGTTAGTATGTTCACATATATTTGCCACTTCTGTTGTTCATTTTGTGGGGATGAAAAGCATTTTTTAGAGCTTTTGCATGTATTTTTATTTGCTTATTATGCAGTAGAAGATGTAGTTATACAGAAGTGTTAAACAGACATTGAAGAAGACATTACTGAATAAGATCAGAATTAAACACCTAAGGTACTTTGGTCTTATAGATCTTGATGGCGTTGTTAGAGAAGATTAAGTTTTGAGAAGAGTAAGTTTGCAGTAGGAAGACAATGCTTCACCTGGTAGACTTCAAGACATGGTTTAGAAAGAACTCTAGTGGAATTCATGGTTCTTGGGAGGAGAGACAGGGATAAACCAAACTGACTGTGGACACAGGACATCAACGACACCTGGGCATGGAGAAATGCATGGGACATGAGAATTAGCAGATGTGATGAGGACTATCTTGGGTCATTGATTACCAACAACGGCGACGCAATGAAAGAAATTAAACGACGACTATCAATTGCTCTTCAAAGACTAAAACAACTGAATAAATTATGGAATTGGACAGATAGAACTACAAAAATTAGATTTTTAAGAGCATGCATCTTTCCCATTGCAGCATATGCCTGTGAGACCTGGACACTTACTAAACAAACTGAACAGCGCATAAATGCCTTTGATTATAAATGTTATAGACGAGTTCTAAGAATTTCTTGGGTAAAGAAAAGAACAAATACATCCATACTTCAAGAGCTGAATATTGAAGAAGGTTGGCTATTAAAGAGATAAAACAAAAAAAATTGAAATATTTTGGTCACTTGAAACGTCACGAAAGTTTGGAGAGAACAATAATTGAGGGGTATATGCCTGGGAAGAGAGGATGAGGAAGGCAAAGAGAAGATGGGTGCAGGGTGTGGCGGATGATCTCCAGGTGGGTGTATCGGGCGTGAGACATCTTGCTTATGATCGAGAGGTTTTCCGGAAGGTTGTTATGGGAGCGAGGTTCTGCAAAGGACATGCTACTGAATGAATGGATGAGGACAACATTCTACAAAGGATTTCCTTAAGGATGATGATAAGCAGTAAAATTATTCAGCACAGAGCATTGAAAGTTGACAAGTTGCAGAATCTGTTAGTCTAGACAATAACAATGTCTAGTATTCTGGAAAACCATATTAACCGGTCCTGTAAGATACTAGACAAGCCCACCAAGAAATGTCTGTATTATCTCTCACTAGAGCTCTTCAATCAAAGTTATTGGTTATTATTGGTTATATTACTGGTTATTAGTTTTGCTTGACCATCACTTGTTATTATTTTTATGTTGACTATTATGGGTTATTTTTTAAATATTGACTATTACTAATTAAGCCTTATACTCAAAACATTCCATCATGTGAAAAGGGGTCCTTTAGCTTTCTTAAAATGTCAATTTGTTAAAGATTTGCAGGGTTTAAACTTTTACTGTGTTTTCTCAGGTCACCACGCAGAAGGTCAAGGCGTTCCAGGTCCCGGTCGAGGGATAGAGATCGGGACAGGAGGAGGCGTTCAAGATCTCGAGATCGTCACAGGAGGTCAGGGTTGCATGTCTGTTCATTAATGGTGGTTTAGATTACTTGGCTGTCCTTGTCAATCTGGAGAATTTAATCATGAAGTGTTTGTGTCTCTCTCTCTCTCTCTCTCTCTCTCTCTCTCTCTCTCTCTCTCTCTCTCTCTCTCTCTCTCTCTCTCTCTCTCTCTCTCTCTCTCTCTCTCTCTCTCTCTCTCTCTCTCTCCCCCCCCCCCCCCCCCCCCCCCCCCCCCCCCACTTAGTTGGGTACGTTGATCAATTCAAAACTAATTCATATTATCAGTTTCATAGAGGTCAGCTTGGCTGAATGGATAAGAACATGTGTTCTTAAACATCTGGTGTGCTGTTCAGACACCAGCACTACTATAAGTAGTGTATTGACTACACTTGAGTTCAAAGCGAGCGAGGGCAAAAACAAAAAAATCAGTTTCGTAATGTGACAGTGGAAGATAAACTTTGCACGAGTTAAGACGGATGTATAGGAAAGAAATTGAATGTAAAGCCTTGACTTTGTTCTTCATCCACCTTTCATCTCCCAAAGGTGTATAGTCTCTCAACCATCTCGCATAAGCCTTCCCTTTATAGACTTGTTATTGGTTGGTGGGTTTTTACAGCTACAGTTTTCTCTGGGTTGAGGTAGCTTGTGCTGTGTCAACCTTCGTTGGCGTGCATGGTCGTGTACCGTGCTTCCCTTTATGTGCCGAATAACACCCAGATGAAGCCGTGACCAAGAGAATGTGAATTCCAGGACATTTTGCAATATTACAGTATTCTCTTTCGTCCTTTTTTATGTGTATTCTATACACCACGTGTGAGCGTAAGCGTGAATTGGTAGAGCAAATTTATTGATCATTCTGTGCAGTTAAAATCATCTTTGTGTTACATAGTATCATAGTACAAGCCCTTCATATGTTGAATGAATTTATATATTTGCATATGCTGATTTCAGATCAAGGGACAGAGAAAGAAGAGAAAGGGACAGAGAAAGAGAAAGGGAGAGAAGAAAACTGGGACTCCCACCTCTAAAAGACAAATATATCAGTAGTAAGTAAATACCTGTTACTTTAATGTGCAAATCAGAAAGTATTTCAGCTAGAATTCTGGAAAAGAAACAATTGTAGGTTGCCTCCACACAAAGAACCACATGAAGATGATCTTCACACAAGGTACCAACTTGCAAAATGGCAAGAATTGCATTTAATTATTTCAGTTATGTCAACTGTGTGTATGGTTTTCATGCTGCTACATTCTTTCATCCATGATTCCTGCAGTCTTTGGCATTGATTACAAATTCACAACCTGTATCTTCCAGTCTTGTGAAGAACCTCTTTGCACCATATGACCAAATTTCCCAATTCCCTTGCCACCTTCTCCTGCTCTTTCTTTCATGTGATATTTTAATTAAGATGATATTGCTATGTTATAATTGGTTTCTCTGCTGTTTTCAGCTTTTCACATGTAATGTTTTGCTTTTGTCCAAAGTTTTCCTACATACATTTTCTCTATTTCATCTTTTTAGTTTAGTGTTCGTAGATTTACACTGGATTTATTGTTTTTATGAGTGATGTAATAACACTTGCAGTACGGTCAGTACCCTAGCGCTGGTTTTCTTCACTGTCCACACAATATTCTGAACATCCTTTTTGGAAACCCCAAATCCACTGCCTTAAACTTCTTCATAATTTCACTACTTGTTCACACAATCACACCCACTCACGAGAACTGACTGTTCATGACCTTTTAGTCATTAGATGTTTACAGAAAAATAGACCAAACATAGCCTCAATATGTGGATATTTACAGATGAAAGGACCATACATAACCTTTCTATAAGCGAATATTTACAGAAGAATAGGCAGTACTTCAGCTGTCAGCAAGCTGATGTTTACATAAGAATGGACTGCACAACCTTCCACTAAGCGGCTACTTACTAAAGACTATATCATACATACGGTTTCAGAATGCAAATATTTACAGAAGAATAGGGAATACATCAGCTGTCAGCAAGCTGATGTTTACATAAGAATGGACTGCACAACCTTCCACTAAGCAGCTACTTAACTAAAGACTATATCATACATACGGTTTCAGAATGCAAATATTTACAGAAGAATAGGCAGTACTTCAGCTGTCAGCAAGCTGATGTTTACATAAGAATGGACTGCACAACCTTCCACTAAGCGGCTGCTTACTAAAGACTATATCATACATACGGTTTCAGAATGCAAATATTTACAGAAGAATAGGCAGTACTTCAGCTGTCAGCAAGCTGATGTTTACATAAGAATGGACTGCACAACCTTCCACTAAGCGGCTGCTTACTAAAGACTATATCATACATACGGTTTCAGAATGCAAATATTTACAGAAGAATAGGGAATACATCAGCTGTCAGCAAGCTGATGTTTACATAAGAATGGACTGCACAACCTTCCACTAAGCGGCTACTTAACTAAAGACTATATCATACATACGGTTTCAGAATGCAAATATTTACAGAAGAATAGGGAATACATCAGCTGTCAGCAAGCTGATGTTTACATAAGAATGGACTGCACAACCTTCCACTAAGCGGCTACTTAACTAAAGACTATATCATACATACGGTTTCAGAATGCAAATATTTACAGAAGAATAGGGAATACATCAGCTGTCAGCAAGCTGATGTTTACATAAGAATGGACTGCACAACCTTCCACTAAGCAGCTACTTAACTAAAGACTATATCATACATACGGTTTCAGAATGCAAATATTTACAGAAGAATAGGCAGTACTTCAGCTGTCAGCAAGCTGATGTTTACATAAGAATGGACTGCACAACCTTCCACTAAGCAGCTGCTTAACTAAAGACTATACCATACATACGGTTTCAGAATGCAAATATTTACAGAAGAATAGGCAGTACTTCAGCTGTCAGCAAGCTGATGTTTACATAAGAATGGACTGCACAACCTTCCACTACTAAAGACTATATCATACATACGGTTTCAGAATGCAAATATTTACAGAAGAATTGACCAGACTTAACCTTTCAACATATAGGAATTTGTGCTTCTTGTGCCCTCTCTTAAATTGTTATATTTAAAAAAATGCAGTAGGTTTTTACATGCACACACTCAAACATATGTTTTTGTTTAGTGCCACACTAATGTGATCTTGATTTCAGTTTGCACCACTACTCTTTGGTTTGGCCGTCTGACAAAGTCCACAACAGAAAACGAGCTGAGAGAACACATTGAGACCTATGGGAAAATCAGAACTATCAACGTGAGTTACTTTTATCTTATTCTGTGAATGTACCAGTATTTTATATATGATTAGATGAGGGCAGCCTATAAAAGCCTAACAAGGGAAATAAAAAAAAAAGGTTTTAGAGACAAGATGTGATTTCTACAGGACCAGTGTTCTGAGAATAGGTGAGATTTCAACATTTATAATCAAGTCAAATACTATAAAAGTGGAAGTACTCTTACTGGACATAAAGAAATTATGAATGGATGGAAAGGGTAGTAAGCAAAGTAAGGGTCCCCTTGACATGTTTAAGCTGCATTGAGCATATGATGCTACATTCATATTGTATAGACCAAATGGCACTCAGTAGTGTGTGTGTATATATATATATACTAGCTGACCCGGCCCGGCTTTGCCCTGGCGGGGATCTATCTATCTGTTTGTCTGTCTGTCTGCTTGTTTGTCTGTCTGTCTGACCCGGCCCGGCTTCGTCCAGCTCCTGGTGGGGAGCATCTCATTTAATTCATATAAGTAGTCATATAAGCTCCCGTTCTCGACTATCTGTCTGTCTGACCCGGCCCGGCTTCGCCCAGCTCCTGGTGGGGAGCATCTAATTTAATTCATATAAGTAGTCATATAAGCTCCCATTCCCGACTGTCTGTCTGACCTGGCCCGGCTTCACCCAGTCGCTGGTGGGGAGCATCTCATTTAATTCATATAAGTAGTCACATAATTCCCCGTTCCCGACTGTCTGTCTGGTCGGTCTGTCTGTCTGCCTGCCCGTCCGTCTATCCCGCCCTCTCTATATATCGGGTCAGATCTATCTATAGCTTTTGATTTGATTTAGCCAGGGGACTTAACCTAAGATGTAGCAATGCTACTAAAAGTTATATTCCTTTATAGAATATTTCTTATGTTAAGTCATGTAATTACAAAATGAAATTTTAGTAAGTAAATAGATGATTGCCCCCTAAGAAACTATTACAGTCGGTTGCACAGGAATGAAAGGAAGACGTGTAGAAAATTTCATCTCAATCGGATGGACTGTTCGCGAATGCAGCAAATACATCCCCAACCACAAACATACAGTATCTTTTACATATATAGTAGTATATATATATATATATATATATATATATATATATATATATATATATATATAGAGAGAGAGAGAGAGAGAGAGGAGAGAGAGAGAGAGAGACGGATCAACTAAACTAAACATATAGAGAGATGGAGAGAACAGAACTCACATGATGTATATTTTAGCATGTTGCTGTGTGAACTACTGCAGTGATAGATGTGTATAAGTGGGACATGACTAAAACAGACATATTGCACTTTGGGAGCAAGTCGCGGCTGGTCACGTTGCATGGAGATCATAAATGGAATAAAAACAAGGGAGAAAATTATTACAGATACACACACTGAGTGTGTAAGACGTCAGATGGTGCGTGACAGTGGAAAAGACCAAGTGTTCACATGCATCTATTGTAAACAAACATTTACCGCATAAATTGATCTAATCAGTCACATTGCTGCTGCCATGGGCTGTAGTTATGCCTTTTTTGAAGCACAGTATAATTAGAATAGTGCTCAGCCGTCAATGACTAATTTTAGCTCATTTACAGACTGATCTGATTATTGCTCATTTAGCTGCCATTGGGTTTGTCTTCAGAGCATAATTAAGTTCTGAAGTTTTCAGATTGTTAGAAAAGCAAGGACAGTCATCTACTAAGTTCTTGGATAATAATTAATAGAAATTTATTGTGGTTAAAATATCAGATGTTGTTATCAGTCGAGCAATGCCTGGATTTCTGCCTTTTGGTCCAATACCATATAGTGATAGAGCCAAGTATACATTAGCTGTTGTGTTGTTCCATATAAAATGTTCCTTTCTGTCATCTACAAAACGGAACTTCAGGGTAAACTGTAGTTGTAGTGTGTGTACTTTGTTTTAACAGTTGTTAGTCTCTGGGATGATTTCATTCCTAGAATTACAGGCTGCACCTTTAGGTCACAGCTTCTTCATTTGTCTGCTTTGTGCCGAGCTGGAACTGTTGGCTGACATATCTGGCTTCCTCCCAGTATTTGTTGACCAGGTTAGTCTTCCTGGGTAGTTTCATGGGGCATTTCATGGCTTTCTCAGGATTCCTCTTCCATAGACATTTGATACTAGGAAGCACCCCTGTTGGACATTAGACCCCAATTGTCATTAGATTAAACATTCGCTGATGAATGCCAGAAGTTCTCCACATCTTGTTTTCTGATGACTGCATCTCTAGATTTCCCTACCAGTTCTATTCAGGTCTATTATGGTCATGTATCTGTGGTATACTATGAAGACTTTTAGCAGAAGTCTTGCAGGGGGGGGGGGGGGGGGGGGGGGGGTGGTGGTGTTCCATAAAACCAGCTCAGAACCTGCTCAAGTGAGGTTCATGGTATCCCTGTATATGCAGCACAATGGTTGTAGCTTTTCCCAAATCCCTGACTGAAATCACAACACTACGGACACAGTTCAGTGTGCAGATTGGGGATCTCTTGAAACCTTGGATAACCAATCTAGACTAGAGGAGGGTCATGTTCAGACACTTTATACTTCAATAAAATGGACTGAATAACCTGGCACGATATGAGATTTAATTTTTTGCCACGGGCTGTGAACATTGTTTAGAGGTATCAGAGCCCAGCATTCTGTACACTCAGCCATTACTCCTCTGTTTATTGTTGTGATTAACAGATGATTCCCCCAAGAGGATGTGCTTTTGTATGTCTGACCAAGAGAAAAGATGCTAGCAAAACACTGGACCGACTGAAGGGTGTGAAAATAAATGGGAATGCCATAAAGGTGAGTGAATATTTTTGGTATTTGAGGGTGATGTATAGTCGTCACAGGGCAATGCAACTTGATGTGAAAAAGAAAAAAACATACACAAAGACACACACACACTTAAGGCGATCTCAGATATGACAAATTTCTGTTGTGAATAACAATTTGTTAATCCCAGGGAATTCTTTGTCTTTGTAAGAAAAAAAAATAATGCCCGGTTAAGCAGAATCCATTTATCACAAATTTTCGGACATGCCGAACTATTTAACTCGTCCTGACTATATAATTAAACAATACCTGGACATTTTTACAACTTTTCAACTATTTTAGGAAATTGTGCGCTTGGTTGGTATTTGGAATTTGAGTTATTTCCCCTCTAAAAATGGCTGGAAAGTTAAAATCCATATCTTTGAAAAGAAATATTGAACTATTACAAGACGTAGAAAATAGTGACAAAGAGAAAATGGAAATAGCAAAGGAATTCAATATTCCAAAGCCAGCGCATTTATGAATCATAAATAAATAATTATCGGTACAGAAAAATGTTTTATGGTGGAAAAGTTGATTGTCACAGAACGGAGAACCGAAGCGCGGCATATGATATGGTTAACACGGCATTCCTAAAATGGTTCACCTTAGCGAGATCAGCAAATGTTCCTGTAAATGGACTTATATTAACCGCAAAGGCAGAAGTGTTAGCACTTCTGAAAGTCGGACTGGCTGGAAATGTGTTTATATACTAATATGGAACATGTATGGGGAGTATACACAGATAAATGCAAACGGAAGTCAGATGTACAGGTTGTTAGTTGCATAAAATATGGTGCAATGGACACGCTTATCCAGGTATAATATTATGCCTTGATATATTTACTTTAGTGTTATTCCTGTGTTGTGTGTGTTGTTTATTATTTGCTGAGAAGGCTTGTCTCCACATCGTTTTTTTCTTCTTCCTCTCTGATCAATAAAGACCTCCTTGATCATATATTAAATTATGCTTATCAACTGTCAAGATAAGACCAAGGGAGAATAGAGGAGGAGAAGAAATACCTCTATGTTCATTGTGCAATTTTTTACATTTTGCTTGTGCAATATAGGTGGGGGGGGGGGTGTGTTATTAAGTTTGTTCAGACAGGCAGGCATATTGTAATCCGTTGCTCTGTCTTTGCATGATGTGGACGACAATTATGAAGTTAACCATGGCTTTTTGACCTGTTCCATAACTTAGGTTGCATGGGCTCCTGGCACAGGTATTAAAGAGTCTGTATTTAAAGATTCCTGGGATGTTGACTTAGGAGTGACATACATCCCTTGGGATAGGCTACCCAATGATGTACAACCTCTTCTGGTGGGAGGAATGGTAGATGAGGAGTCCTTACCAGAAAAACTCAAAGGTGAGTCGGTATCTTCATTGGCTGTATTTTTTCCTTCTGTATCCTGTTAGTCATTTTTGTTTGTTTCTTTCTTCATTAACTCTTTCAGTGGCAACACAACCTAGAATTATTGACAACTCCATAAATGGTATACATCTCTTAACTCTGCTTTTTGGAGCTCTGAGTTTTTTTTCCTACTGCCCATTTTTATTTCACACAGTTCCATAATGTTATTCCTAGATGTAGTTACATTAGTATTATTTCTGTGTTGTTGTGGTTTGTTTCTTCTTGTTTACTAATGAAGGCTTGTTGCCACAACATTCTCAGTCTTGTAATTGTAATTTTGTAATGCTAGCCACCATTTCATGTTTTCCAGTTGCTTAACTTCTTCTGTTCCATTTCTCTGTTGTTACTTTATCTCATTTATTTTACTCCTGTCCCAGAGCTGCATTATTTCAACTTGAGACACAACGATTGTTACTATAAAGCACCCTTATCTCTTTCCGCATTTTCATTCTCTGGACTTTATGTATTCTTTAATATGCGGATTACTTATCTGTGATTGAGACGCTTAAGTTATCTAGCTCTGTATTCTTGTTTTTGTCTTGTTGATGAGGACTTCGGTCAAAACATTCACCTTGTCTGTCTTTTTGTCAAGCTTCCTAGTTATATTTTTGTGTTCATTCTGCTGAATCTGCATGTTAATGTTGTGTGTTGTTTGGAACTCGTCTTGTTACCATGTTCAGACCAGTTTTAAAAAATAAAATCCTTTGCTGAAGTTGTCCCTGCATGTTATCTTTCTTATGAACTTGTGGTGGGTTAAGAGTTAAGTTTGTTTGCCTGTGATAACCAAAGCTAATCAAGGTTGTTATCGTGAGCTCCTGACAGAGCATGTATGCAGGCAGAGTGAGCTGTGTTCCACTATCGGAATTTAAGAGTGAAACAAAGGAAAGACTAGACTGGTTGTTTTAGTTGTGTTCGCATTGACAACCATTATGTGTGGCTGACAGATGTTTCTGAGAGCTCATCACTTGAAGATGAGTTGCAGTTGTTTGTCTGATAGCAAGTTGAGTTGTAAAGCTATCATATATCTAACTCCACAAAATTCTAAGTACTGATGAAAACCATACGGAAAAGACAGATGAATTTTGTGGAACATTTCAACAGAAGTGGAATAGAGAGAGAGCCATATGTAGAAAAATGCCAGGCAAGAGAAATAGAGGAGAGCAAAGATGCATGTGGAAAACTTAAACGGCTGGGCAACAATTCATAATATAAGCGACACTGCCTTCATCAAAATATCAGGAGATTTGGAGAGCCTTGATCGTTGATATCTGCCCTAGACCAGTAACTTGTGGAAGACATGCAGGAGGTTGTTTGTGTGAAAGTTAAATGTACACAATTCAAGTAAGATATAACAAATAATATATCTTGACTGCATGTATATCAGAGCATTATGTACACAGACATTTGAACATACAATCATTTTGGGACACATGTTGTTAAACCCTGATCTGCAGATCAGCCACAAGTCAGGTTGGGGGAACATTTCCATTTCTGATAAATATGTCTTTTGCTGGAAGTTGCAATCACCCCCAGCCCCTATGGGCTGTTTGTGATTAACTAGGCAATTTTATGTTCACTAGCTTCGGATTAGCCGGCTTCGTGGCTTAGAGGTTATGACTTTTCTCCGTAATCTCGTATACTCTCGTCGGTAATGTGATGACGGTTCAAATCAGCAGTGGTTCGAATCGCATCAGTAACTTACGGGGTATGTGAGCCGGCCGCTCAGAAAGCAATGGCAAACTACTGAGCGTAATCTTGCCAAGAGACCAACATACAGCTGTTGACAGCTAAGTCCTGTAAAGGATATGCTTAAAAAAAAAGCTTCCGATTGCTTTCTGAAACAAGTCCAGCTGAACAGTGTATGGAGAGAACGAACCACTACCACGGTCGCTCTACTAAATATTGATTCAGATTATGTCCCACATGGATTGTGCTTGAATTTTTTCCAGCTGAATAGTTCTTCTTGCAGCAAAATTATGCATGCAGAGGTATTAATTCTGTGATTTATTTTATTAGGCATGAAAACGGGAGAAGAAGAGGAGGAGGAGGTACCACCACAGATTAACCCAAGCTCAGAGAGTGAAGGAGGACAACCAGAGAGTGGAGGTATGAACCCAGAGAATAATGTGACACAGCCGCAGCCACAGCAGCAGCCACAGCTGCAACCACAGCCTCCTCCACCACCGATGCCAATGAATATGTCGATTCAGCCTCCAGGTTTCCCTCTGCCAGGTAAGCAGGACTTTTCGTTTTTGTTTTCTTGTGGACGTTTCTTTGAACATTTTCACAGGCATGGAATTATATTTGTTACTTTTCCTTCCTCTATCCACTGCCAAGTGCAGAACTTGTCTTTTCCACTCAGTCACTCAGTGATCAATTACCCGATTGTAAGTGATTTACTTGGGTCATTAAAATCTAGCACTGTGGTTTATAGTTGGAGGCAGGAAGGAATAGAACTGGGCACCCCACTTCATGATATTGTAATCAAACTGAAGTTTCTGTAGAACCAGGTAAAGATGACTTTACTAAAGGTTTGACTTTATTTTAGTGCTCTTGTCACGTACATGTCACTTCCAGCTACATTTTCTTCAGCGTTCTGAGCCATTGAGGTTCTTTGCTGCAGATACAATCCGTCTCCATTCGTCTCTCTGGTTGATCTTCTCTTGCCAGTCGTTGATTCCAAGTGCTTGTAGGTCTGTGTATATATTATCTCTCCACCATCTTCTTGGTCTACTTCAGGGTCTAC
The DNA here is from genome assembly GCA_014155875.1 of Cepaea nemoralis. Classification (NCBI taxonomy): domain Eukaryota; kingdom Metazoa; phylum Mollusca; class Gastropoda; order Stylommatophora; family Helicidae; genus Cepaea; species Cepaea nemoralis. Next base: position 217,036 of record JACEFZ010004158.1, read on the forward strand.
GGTCAATTGTTTCCTGAGTGTAAGCGAGGTTTGTTTCCCTATTATCTTCCATTCTTTCTATATGCCCCAGCCATTGTAGTCTGTTAGCCTTCATGATACCCGTGATTAGTGGGAACTTAAACAGATCATAAATGTCTTTGTTACTTCTTCTTTTCCACTCTCCACTTTGTGTATCCCTAGTGGGTCCAAAGATGCGTCTTAAAACTTTGTTCTCAAAGGTTTGTAACAAGGCTTCGTCTCCTTTCATTGTACTCCAGGTTTCAGAGCCATACAGCACAACTGGTGTGATCAGTGTTTTGTATATTGTGATTTTGGTGTTACGAGATAGCACATTTGATTTTAGTAGATGTTGTAGTGCATAGTATATCTTATTTCCAGAATTGATTCTAGTTTGTATTTCTTCCCTTATGATGTTGGAGCAGTTGAAGATTGTAACCAGGTATTTGTATGTTTCCGTTCTTTTAATGGTCATATTATCTATTTGTATGTGGCCAGAGGTTTTAGCCATTCCTTCTCTTGAAATTACCATATATTCTGTCTTATCTTGGTTGATAACACAGCTGCAGATGAATTGGCAGCTGACCCCTTTGCATTGGTTTCCATGCAATGGTATGAGTGCCAGTTATTCAGTAAACAACGGCAAACTATTGAACGTAAACTTGCCCAGGAATCACAGACAGCCAAAAACTGCTGATTTGACTGCTGTGTCCTATGAAGGATATGCAACTATGAAGTGAACTGACCAGATCACTGTCATTCCCGACTGCAGCTGAGATTAAATAGCCAGTTTACACCCTAATGCACATGGGAGATTGTAGAACACCCCACTTTTTAAAGGCCATAATAAATGGTAGGGAAAATAAATATTTAAAAACAGGAGCTCTGGCATAATCAAAAAGGTTTTATTATACTTTTAGAAATAAATATAGATTAAATGTAGCTGGAAATGAACTGGAGCGGCTGAAGACCTAACCCGGGAGCTGTGATTACAAATTACATTTGTAACCCCTTCACTACAGAGCTGGTTTATCACTTCATAAGCTCTTATTAAACTCATGACTAATGCTGGTCTCCCTGGTCTAGAGGTTACACGGCTTTCTCCGTAATCTCGCATACTCTTGTGAGTAACGTGACGTTGCGTGAGAATTAGTAGCGGTTCTCTCTGCGTCGGTAACTTACGGGGTATGTGAGCCGGTCGCTCAGAAAGCAATGGCAAAACTACTGAGCGTAATCTTGCCTAGTACATCAACAGCAGCTGAAAAATGCTGGTGTTGACTGCAACGTCCTGTAAGGGATATGGTAGACTCTCATAGAGAGAACTAAACACATTCTATGACTTAGAAGGAAATTAGTTGCATGTCCTTGGCATGACGTAGCAGTCAACCCCAGCATTCTGACTTTTCATGATTCCTAGGCAAGTTTTACATTCAGTAGTTTGCCATTGCTTTCTGAGCGACCGGCACCTATGCCTTTAAAAAAAAAAAAAACAGCACTGCTGGGTTTTGAACCAGGATATACAGGATTACGAATCGCGTCTGTAACACCTTTCCACGGAAACCGGTAAGAGGGGATGAAAAATGCTGCTGCTGGATGGGACACACTTTGAGAAAACATGTTAAATAGTTTACCTGCAAAGTCTTGTCTATAGCTCCCTCAGGGCAAAAGAAATAGAGAGAGACCTAACAATTTATAGAGAAGAGAATTGAATAGAGAGATGGGTAATATGTGGAGGACATGGGCAGAGCTGCAGGCAACAGGTTGAGTTGGTGGAGGGTCTGTGTTGCATTGGGGGGATATCCTGCAGAAGTTATAAAAATGTAAAACTGTATGAGCATCCTTACTGTTGTATGTGCTATCAATGCTGGTCAGATTGGATTAATTTCTTTACTTCTTCTTCTCGCATCCCTGAATTTACACTACCAGGTGAGTTCTGGTGATGAATTGTTTTTCTGGAGTTCCTGTCTAGTCCCATGCAGTTTGGGGTTGAGTGTTGGTTCACTGGGCCAGTATTTTTCTTTTAAATAGGTACAGAGGATGATCCAGCAGAACATGTTCAAATAATTTGATTGATCCATGGGTGTATTGTGGTGAAGCAGAGAAACAAACGCAGTTTGTTAAGCCAGAGAACAGCGATCTGTTCTTGGTGGTCAAGGATGTGGCGGTCATCGGGATAATTCCATACCTTTGTGATTGCTTTCTTTATTTCAGAGTGTGAAACTTCATTATGTTTTCTTCAATCTCTCCATATTATTAGTTGTTATTGTATGTTAACAGTTTTTTTTATTGATTGCTTTCTTGTTTGTATTGTGTTTTGTGTTCATAGCATAAAATGTGACTAACATAGTGTTTTTCCCCCCTCTCTTATAGGCCAGAATCGCATGAACTTTATGGGGCCAGGAGGTCCGCTGAGTCTTCTAAGTGGGCCACCTCCACCAATAGGTATGGCTCCAGGTATGGCGCCAGGTATGAGAGGCCCACTAGGTTTAGGTGGGCCTGGTAACTTGGGACCGCCGACTGCTGTGATGGTGAGTCACAACAACATGATGCTGCCAAACATGACCACAATCAACACCATGGGAAACCCCAACAGCATCGTGGGTGTCGCAGGACTTCGAGGCCCCATGCCTCCTAACATGCCAATGGTTGGCCCCAGGCCGATGAATATGGGCCACCAGGTAAGTGTGCTATGTTTCAGTTGATCGTGGTTTTGTTTTATATGTAAAGATTCTCTAACTTAAGCGCTTGGCTCTTTCATGAGGCACTTTGATGACTGGTGTCAGTGAAGGTAAGTTAAAGGACTCCCTTGTCATGTCAGGTGTTGGGTACATGGTGCTAGCCCCCATATTTATCAACCAATCAATACACTTGATGAGTGATGTGATCAATATCATACTGGACACCTTTACTTCTCAGAACATGCCTTGGTATCCAGTTGAAGGCTTTGTCTGATTAAGTAAAGTAGGTTAAGGACCCTTGTACCTGTCTTAAGGTGCATATTGGGGTTAGGCCCCTGTGTTTATAGATCACTTGGTCGCCTTTACGTCCCAAGACATTTCCTGGTTTCTGTTTGAAGCTGGGTCAACCTGGGAACCCAAGTCAATATTTAACATTGAAATCCACCCCGATGTGGATGGGACCCGTGACCATCTTGCAGGCTTCCAGGTGTCTGGCCGCTACAGTACCTGCAGCTCCCTTGTTTGATGTAGGTTCTCAGAAACCTCATTATTTTTATGTCTGTGTTTGTGTAAAGGCCATGTCATGTATACTTGTTACATCTCTAACTTGCACTTAACTTATTTTGGCCATATCCTGCTCACAAAATCCTTCTGCAATCATCTTTCAGTTTTCAAAAGTACTGCATAGTTTTAGAGAACTTTTATAGCGCAGAGGCTAGTATGATTGCCTCATTGCGCCTGTAAGCATGAGACCCAGGACAGATCCAGCATTGTTTATGTATGCATCCTCACATGCCTGGTGATGATGGATTGAATAGATTTTGAGGTCACCTGCCAGGGTTGCTTGCCAAAACAGTGGTCGGGGTTCAATCCCCAGCAGAAGCCACATTTTTTCCTACCAGTATGGCTGGTATGGCTACCAGCAGTTGACCCAGCTTCATAAAAATGTGTGCTAGGTAATTTTCACAGCTATCCAATAGCTGTCTGGGTAGGAAAGTCGACAAGGATAGGAACAGGTCACCCCACCTTATATGTCATTATCTAGAACATGCAAGCGCCTTGCATCTGCTCTGAGAACACCCCTTTTAAAAATTAGTTTTAGTGAATTGAAACACAGTACACACAAATTATTTTCTGTACTGTCTGCTCTGTTTTTTTTTTCTGTTTGTTTTTCAATGTCATTGTTCTTCTATAATTAAGTTCTGTGATAGTGTTTCTCGATGTATAGTCCAAACAGACTCTTCTTCAATATTCAGATCTTATCGTATGGATGCATTTGTTCTTTTCCATATCAAGTCGTTCTCTCGCTGTGAACTCAAGCGTAGTCCACACAAACAATTCTAATAGTTCTGAACTGAATTTTGCGTGTGGATTAGCTTTACCTATTAACAGTGCTCGCCATCAGGTGAACCCACTCTGACTTCAGAGTTACTTGTAATTTACGTCCCCATGTCAAGGATGATAGGTCAACATTTTAGTCCAACTGTCCAGTGTGGGGTTGAACCCCTTACCTCAGCATAAGCACACCGGATGTTTAAGAACACATGTTCTTATCCAATCGGTCATGCTGACCAAGTCGGGGGTGTGAAATCAGCTGCGGACACTTTGGAAGGAAACCGCTTTGTGTTGAGTTCCATGGTATGAGGTGCTGTCCGTTCATAAAGCAATGGCATAGTTAATCACAAGCAGCCAATAAATTCTGGGATTGATTGCAACATCCTGTAAAGGGCGTGCGGCTTATTATACATGACTTATGATTGTGTTCTGACATATAAAGTAAAGCATGATTTTTAAAGAGATATATAAAGTCAAACAGTGCTAATCTTCTCATGTCTCATGAACAGCTTCTTGTCTGTATGCTGAATATGTTAGCATATAAATACTCTTTAGATTTAGTTTAGTCTTTTAGATGTCTTTAGATTTTTATTACTATTATTGATTAAAGAATTGTCAACTGTTACACTGTCAAGATATTGTTCTATTGTCTTGTTTGTCCTCGTAGCAGTGGGTTGTCAATCCATAGGTTGCCTGTTATGTAACTGGTGGATTATCTTGCAGACAGTGGTTTGTTTCACGCAGATTGCCTGTCTGTAACTACTGTCTTATTATTTTATTTTTTTTTGGGGGGGGGGGGGGGGGTCTTTTACTTGATGGTTTGTCTGGCACAGATTGCCTATGTAATTGCTGTATTATCTTGTTTGTCCTTTAACCAATGTGTGTGTGTGTGCGTGCGTGTGAGTGTTTTTTTTCTTCTCACACCCAGTTCTGCACCTCAGCTTTAGCATGCATTTGTAAAGGTTTGCTTACTCTAGACAGATTCCATCAAAAACAGCAGGTTATGTATATACATGGGTAGGTTTTCATTCCTAACAAATTTGCCAGTGTTGCAGCATTATGGCCTGCTGATTGCCACTTTTAACTGCCCTGGGATTTTTAACATGTATAATTTTCACCCAGGATCTCCTGTTCTCTACCCTTGTCTGAAAAGAGCCTCTTGTCCAATACTCAAGAGTTCAGGGGTAGTGTGATATCATTAGACATCAATGGTTCTTATACAAATGCCCAGTTCTACACTGTGGTTCAAATCTAATGTGTAATGAGCCTGAGGCATACATGATAACCTCTGGGCCACTCCTCTCTAAGAGAAAAATGCTCTGCCGTTACTCTGGTTTGAATACAGGAACTGCATGTCCTCATCATCAAGTGCCATGCCGACAGTCGTGGGCGTTCATGATTCTCCATCTCACATGGTCCCCAGCGTCTCGAATCAGGTCTGTGTTCTTATCCCAACCATGCCATGCTGTTAAACCATCAAGGTATTTTTCCCTTTGTCATCCTCCTGCTCTCTTTCCATCAAGCTTGCCTGTTACCAAATTTTCAAGTCCATTTTCTCCTGTAATGTGTCCAAAACATCTTGACTGTCTGCGTCTAATTTCTCCAATCAATCTTCATTTTTTTTATTTGTCTCTTGAAGGACTGTCTTATTTGATTTTTTTTCCGTCCATGGTATTCATTGCACTGTTCTCAAAAACCAAATTTCCAGCGCCATTAGATGTTTCTCAGCTTGTCTGTTAATTGTTATATTGCATGTAGGTAAGCCTATATTCTAACCAAGATGTTACCAGTTTTCTGTTTTGTAACCACAGCTTGTGTCTCAGTCTGCAAATGTTTGTGAATAGCAGAAGAATGATAGTGGAAGCCAGGTTGAGATGATGTGTTATGTAATTTGTGTGACAAGCAGCACTGAGATTATGTCTCTCTTACGCAGATTCCTATGATGGGAGGTCAAGGGAATGGCATTGGTATTCCAGGAGGAGCAGGTCATAACATTGAAAGAGTATCTTCACCACACGTGAATTCACCTGGCCCAAGAGGACCATTTGGACAGTTTAACAACATGCACAGGTTTCCTAATGCACAGAATCCCGGAGGCATGCCTCCTCCATTTGTCAACAACAGCAGCAGTGGCCAGCCTGAAATGGGAGACAGTGATATGAGAGCCATGGCTGAAACTAAAGAGTGGCCACCTGATGATGAGGTGAATGCGGAGGATGAGACGGATGATCACCCTATGGATTCAGATGAGCGGTTATTGCATTTGGGTGGGCAGCATCGCATGCATGGACCAGGTATGCCGAATTTACCACCTGGTGGCCATCCATTTGGGTTGCATCGGCCTATGCATCCAGGCCAGAGGCCCGGCAACCCCATGATTGCCATCCCCAATGCTCCTGGCCCAGGAATGCCTTTAATACCTGTTCACATGATGCCCCCTCCTCCACAGCAACCAGTAATTACAGTCCCAGGAGGTGGACCACCAGCATTTGCTCTAGCACACGGAGGAATGAGGATACCGATGCCACCTGTTGGGGTTAGGCAGGGCCTGATGCCAGCTGTGACATCTCCTCACTTACTGCCACCATCGACTGGTGCACCTCCGCCAGTTGCCGTAAGTGTTAACGGCTCGGTTGTTGTCACCAGACCCGGTTTACCCAGTATACCTGTTAGCATTGGCGGTGTGGACATCTCGACAGTCAACTCAGAGGCTCTGCCATCTGAAGAAGATAAACTAGGGCCCAATGCACCTAGTCCTCGGCCACCCATGCAAATTCATGATAATAATCACCCACCTAGTGGGCCTGTCCTGGGTCGGTGCTTTGCCCCAATGACCATCAGACCAAGGGCTGGCCCTGCATTGTTAGGTTTGCGTCCTGGCGCACCGGGTGGCGTCGGTGGGTTTAATAGATTTGGAGGTCCTCGTCCATTAATGAGACCAGCATTTGGCAGGATGGACAGGCCTCCCTTTCCCAATAGGTTTGGAGCAGTCTTTCGCCCTCCTGTGGGATTTTTAGATCAGGATGAGAGAGAGGACAGAGATGAGCGCAGACCTTTGCCTAGACTTGATGTTGAAGAACATCAACATCCTGGGGCAGATGTCCCCGAGCAGGGTTTGCCAAAGGATATTGATGAAAGAAATAGCACCGAAAGAAAAGATAAGAACCAAGATGTAGATTTGCGAGAAGATATAGATGAGAGGTCAAAACTAGATCGCCCCTCGCGTCGTTCCAGCAGCTGGTACAATGCTGGTGGAGATGATGAAACATCGAAATTGGCCCCAGCAGACTGGCAAAGCCATTAATAATGCATCGGGTGGCTCCGCCACTGACAGTACTTCTGCAGGTGAAGCACCATCAGCACCAGCAGCACTAAAATCAACTACAGATGTACTGTCTGCAACATCTCAGGCCCCTGTCACCACTCAAACAGAATCTGTCCAAAGTATTGCTGAAGTTTCGGTTGCCAGGAATGATATTGCTGGTGTTGTGGATAAAATTACCAGTGGTGGAGGTGATGCCATCCAGCCACCGAGATCAAACGATGCTAGTGACATAACTGGTAGTTAATATTAACACAACTTGTCAATATATGATTTGTTTTGCTCTCTTCAAACCCTTTGTTCAGAGTGGGTTGCTACTCTAATATTTATAGTTGAAAAATTATGCCAGGTATTTGTAAATTCTTAAAATGAAAGTTTGACACATTTTTAATGTAGATAGTTGTTGTTCCGATTTGCATAGTGTTTATTATAGGTGCGACTAATTGACTAGATATCTTTCAAAAGATCAGTCAGTTATTAAAAGTGCATGTTATATCAGAACAACATAGGCACAGAAAGTATATTGCTATACTACTTAGGTATGTGTATTGTGCTCACTAGCTAGCTTGCAGTACATGCCTTTAGAAATAGTGTATTTTAAAAACGTGGCATTGATGCTAGATGGGCTTAAGAATCACCTGGATGTGGTTTATTATTATCATTATTCATACTGGAGACTTTGTACACTAAATTTAACATCGGCATTTTTTACTTTTTGTCAACAGAATGTGTAAATTTCTATTTGTTTTGTGTAACGTCGAGCGTGCTCTTTGCTCAAATGATGCATTTGATGAATTCTGAATGCTGCAATGCTAGCGTTTTGAGATACTGGTTATACTGGGTGTTTATTGTGTGTGCCGAACCAGGGAAGTTAATTCTGTTTTAAACATTGGGTAGCTTTACTTGCAAGTTCATCTTAATGAGAACATGCTAAATAATTGTCATACATACATATACAGTTGCTCATTCCGTGTGAAATGTTTGCCGACTTGTTTGTAAGCATGGGGATCCACAGTGTTGCTTGTCCTGTCGTGAACATGTTTCACTTTGCAATTTTATTTGTTGACTGTTTTAATGTTTGATAGTATGGTTAGAGGAGCCGCTGGCGAAGTGGCTAGATTGCCGGATTCTCCTTCGGGTTTAAATCCTTGGTAAGATGTGGAGTTTTTTTCTGTCGGGGGCAAAAGGAAAACTCTAGCCTGCACAGTACGCGGCGACTGCTCTAGCCAGGCGGCCTTAATTCTTCAGACTCAAGGACACTCCCCCCTCCCCCGGCCATACACAGCAAGCGATTATATTGACAGTAAATGACAGTTTTTTTTTTTATTTGGACAGTGTGGTTATAATAGTGAGTGTTTGAAAAACAAGATGTTTCAAAAAGAACATAGGTATATTAAAGTGCATGGATTTTTTAACACTTACAAGTGTACATTATGCTCGAAGGGAGAGTAAAGTAAGCTAAGTGTCCAGTATTAACCCCTCAAATTACAATCCCTCACTTGTTTGTCTCGTGTTACACTCCATAAATTTAAACGATAATTTCCTGAGGAAATCGGGTAAAATAAACATTTTAAACTGTCCAATTACCAAAATTATACACATCATCATGCATATATTCTTTTTGAATCGGCCTGTATCTTAACATCATTATTGTTTTAATGTTAGTAATTGTAGTAGCAGTGTCTGTCAAATAGCGTTTTCGTCACTAATAATTGGATATAGGTGGGTTAGTGGTAGGCAGAAGTACAGAGGTACAGTGTCGGCAGCACCATGCAGTAATTTGAGTTGATTTTGTCTTTACAGATGACTCGTTAAGATTATTTGATTGTTAGTCATAACATATTGCTCGATATTTTAAGTGTCTCCATGATGGTTTCTTCTCTGGGTCTGGTAACTCAGGCGCACAAATCTGCATAGTGTATAGCATACAATTTTCTCGACAGCATGGTGCATTTTCTGTAAGTCTTTCTCTGCATTGTGTTTTCCATACAGGTTGTTAGTTTCCCCTTGTCATATTGTTATGCCACTGGAAAGCGTTGCCTTTTTAAGATTATAAATGCACATTGTGGATTGGAAAATCCCATTGTGAACCTACAGGTGTAGCTGAATAGAGAGGGTATTTGTGAATATTTTAGGGCTCATCTGGTCGCGTAATGTGTTTCTTAGACAAGATTTTTGCTTTATCACCAGATGTTGCCATGTTTGTTGCTTTTGTTTTATATGTTTGTTGCTTTTGTTTTATATATTTGTAATTCATTTATCATCATTAATGCATAAAGGTAAAAATCACGGTAAGTTATGATTTCGTGACAAATCGTCACTTGTGCTGTCGGCCTTGATTGTCACTGAGCTAGAAGCTTCCATCTGCAGCTTTAGGTGCGAGCGGCAACACGAACCAAATTGGCCATTTATCATCTTCACATCAAGGAAGGGGCCAAAAACACCATTTGTGGGTCATGCGTATATAATTCAGCATTTGAGTAATTCTCTGGCGGATTTATTCCGGCTATCGCGTTCTGTAATATTTGAAATATGCCGTTTGCTGTGTAATGTTTGCTGCCTCGAAGGCATATCAAAGTTACTTAATATTTGCTTGTCCCCAGTGATGGTGTTTTTGTCCCCAGGTTTGTATCGGCCTTTGCCTAATGTGCAATGTGCTGTTTATTTTTTACTGCATTGTGTTGAAAATAACAGTAATGTGTAAATTATATAATGGCAATTGTTGATCTTTATTTTTGCTTGCCAATTTTAACACTGGTAATTGCAGTCAAAATAATAAGACAGACGTTTTAAATTTGCGGTAAAGTAATTCTCTCTCTCTCTCTCTCTCTCTCTCTCTCTCTCTCTCTCTCTCTCTCTCTCTCTCTCTCTCTCTCTCTCTCTCTCTCTCTCTCTCTCGCTCGCCGCGTTATATGGCGGATCGCCTTCACATATGCAGTTCTCCGAGATTTGTTGCTGTAACATTTAGGGTTTATGTACTAGATGTTATGTGAATTCTCGTCGTTTTGAATCTCTTCTGTTTACGTAGGAGACAGGCTGTTGGAGATGGCACGCAATGATGTTAGTTTCTATAGAGGCTATAACTATAATTTAGCCCCAGAGTAGTTTCTCTCTCATTCTCTCTCTCTTTCTCTCTCTCTCTCTCTCTCCCCCCCCCCCCCCCCCCCCCCCCCCCCCCCCCAATAAATTAAGGTAACGTAACCCAACATCCCCACACATTTCAATATTTAATCCAATTTCTTAGTCGTGTCACTGCTGGGGTCCTTATTATATAACAGCATAATCGTGTCTTCACCTTTCTTGGTTCTCATGCCTTCTTCTTCAGCAATGCACCCTTTGCTTCTACTCTTAGTCTCTGTCGCACGTCTTTCATTTGATTTTATAATTGTCCTGAAATATATGATTGTGTTGACTTGCAGTTTTTCTTCAATTCCATAGTTTAAAAATTTTTTTTTTTACGTAGCCCTTATTTCAGTTTCCTTAAAATTCAAGAAGTTGTGTGTGTATGTGTGCAACAAAATTATTACTAAAATGCCTAGCGGTTGTAGAGCTCGTGCGTTTCAGCAATCAATGTTGTGTTATGTGCATAACTGAGATTGTTTATAATCTCCAACACCTATTTCTGGAGATTGTTTATAATCTCCAACATCTATTTCTGGTTGATCTGTCATTTCGCTATAGAGATCCAGTGAAAAAGCACATTGTTGCCTAGCTGTTTTCTTTATTCTAATTACCCATTTTAGTTTCCATTGCCATTTGCTTTCAGTAAATATGTATTCTGACATCTTTTCCATCAATCCTCCAACATTTGACCATGTTTCACTTTAGTAGATGTCTTATTTAGTCTGTTAGGTTTAACCATAAGTTTTTTTTCCACACACACACACACACACACCCCCCCCCCCCCCCCCCCCAAAACCGACCCGTTTTCTCTATTGATCTGTCTATTTAGTGTTCTAATGTTTATATAGCAATATTAGTTCCTTTCCCTTCCACAAATTGAAAGTGTTCTTCACTGTTTTCCATTTTTATATTACTTTTCTCATTTTATTTCCGAGTACGACATCATTAGTAATGCATACAGTTGTTTCTAGCCTCAAGGGCAAGACTGAAAGTACAGACTTCCGAATACCACATAGCGTTTCCACTGTCGACATGTTACTCAGTATTTTAGTAAATACTAATACTATTCCGAATTCTCCCAGTACTTTTATATCCTCTCCCTGGGTTTGGTCCAACTATTATTTCTTCCTTTATATGTTAGACTACCATTATTTATTTGGTTAGTATACGAGGACATTATTATTATTATTATTTTTGCGCTCGCTCGCTTTGGACTCAAGTGTAGTCCAAACTACTTCTAGTAGTGCTGAACTGAATTTAGCTTTCCCTATTACAATGTTTCTCGCCATCAGGCGAACCCACTCCGACTTCAGAGGTATGAGGACATTATAAGTTACTTTCTTCTGTCGGATATACTTTTCTCCACCGTATATATTCATACCATGTTTGTTTTTTTTAAATCATAGCGTCTCTCGTTAATACATTTCACGTCTTTTATTTCATGCATCTTTCTTTCAATCTTCTTGTTTCTGTCTGTCAAATCACTGACAAGTATTTGGTCACCTTCACAGCTCGCGGCGGCTACACTAGCCTTAATTCCTCAGGATCAAGACGCACATACACTCACTCTCTCTCTCTCTCTCTCTCTCCATCCTCGGCCATACACCGCAAGGTACTATATTGGCCTTTTGACAGATTGCTTGGTCAGGTCTGCAGTTATTTTTTATATCTTTTTTAAAAAGACCTTTTATTCCCCCATTGGGACATGTGTCCATGACCCATTTACACATCAAGCTATATTTTGCTATCTCTCTTCAAACTCCTTCCACGTTCTGTCTGTTATTATAGATCTATCTGTCTTTGAGTGGTACAACTTCAGTCTCATTAGTCTGCACAGACACTCGTTAATGAGTGTTCGTAGTTAATCATTAAGTGCCTTGCCAACTGGTGTCAGCGATCATGCGACTCCACATCTTGCGATTTTCAACAGCATGTAACAGTTCGTGAACTAACACCCTTTCGTGTTATGACATAAAGCTGTCACCATGCCCGTCTCTGTCCTCCTATGCCCGGTTCCACAAATCTTGTTCAGTTTTCACAATATGTTCTAAATATCAAATGGTAAAACAGTGATGATGAGAGTGCATCTTTCTGATGGTTGTGGTAAGTTGTACTTGTTTGTGTATTAACCTCTTTCAAAGCATTTAGGCTACTCATTTTGGCTGCCCACAAAACGTTCAGCATGTTATACTTAGTTCTACACAGTTTACACGAATGCTGTTTCTAATCCCCTAATGGTAAGGGTCTTTTCACACTAGCTTTCCCTCATGTTATTTAATGCATGTAATTTATGAGTCATGTCCTTAGTTCGTTGCCATGTTGTTGATCCATATAGTGGTACTTTATTTAACATCGGAGTTAATACCCTTGGTTCAATCCAAAAATTAATTTCTTTTTGGCTTGATTGTACACCCGGAACTTGCGTCTGCGGTTTGTCATAAGGCGGGAACAGCTTGCAAATTGTAGATATCAAGCAAGGCAAATCAAATAATTGTACTAGTCCACACATGTCGATAGTGTGGTACAAGCAGTGAGCCGTGGTTTGTGCAGGCTGTGTTGGAATTTACGAATAAAGACAAGTTGTATATGGTATCCGTCATCCTGTCGTGTCCTGTGCAGAGCTTTGCCCGCGTGTCTTTGGAAATTTCCATCTTTGGCCACATGTCCTGTTTCTTTTTCTGTCCTATGTGAATTATCTGCAGCATTTTGAACCCATCTACCGTGATGTGGCCTTCTGCATTCTGGGTTTTTCCTCAGTGCATAATTACCTTTTCTGTACTTTCATATCTTTGCATATGCCTACATTATATATTCCACGATTTTATTCACCTTCGGTACTGAGTTGGTAGAGAGCACAGTGGTTCTCAACCGGTGGGGAATCTCCTCTTCCCCCCCCCCCCGCCCCCCAACCAGGGGGGAATTTTAGGGTTTCCAAGGGTGGAATTAAGATTATTTCAAGATCGCGTTAATACAAGAACCGATTACTTGATATTGTTTTTCCCTTCATACTTTACGGTTCTGTACATCTCACCCTTCTAAAATTCATTTTATAAAGTACTAGCTGACCCGGCCCGGCTACGCCCAGGCCCTGGCGGGGATCTGTCTGACCCGGCCCGGCTTCACCCAGTCCCTGGTGGGGAGCATCTCATTTAATTCATATAAGTTCCCGACTGTCTGTCTGCCGGCTGTCTGTCTGTCTATCTATCTGCCTGCCTGCCCGTCCGTCTCTCCCTCCGTTTATCCCACCCTCTCTGTCTATCGGGTCAGATCTATCTATCTATAGCCAGGGAACTTAACCTAAGATATATCAATGCTACTAAAAGTTATGTCCCTTTATATATTTTTTCTTATGTTAAGTCATGTAATTTAATTATTAAATTTTAGTAAGTAAATAGCTAATTCTACACTAAAAAAACTATGACAGTTGGTTGCACGGGAATGAAAAGAAGACGTGTAGAAAATTTCATATTAATCGTATGGACCGTTATCGAACGCATCCAATACATCCCCACCCAAATAGATACATTCTGTTTTATAGATATAGAAGTAGACCTACAAATCACGTTTTATGTGGACGTCTAGACGTGTTTTAGTGTGTTATTAAATGTAGCTTCCATTATTACGTATACTGTGTAAAAAAAAAGGGGGGGGGGGATTTTAGGTAGGAAATACGAAAGGGGGGGGGGGGTGTACTGGCCAGAATTTTAGGTAGGAAGTACCGGGGGGGGAGGGGGGGAATGACGTTCTGAAAATAAGGTGAAGGGGGGGCACGGGCCAAAAAAAAAAAAAAAAAAAGGTCGAGAACCACTAGTCTAGCGAGTCCTCTATTTTCTACTTCTGTGAGGGACAAACATGTGTATTTATTTATAAACTGTCTTGGTGTCCTTAACGGGTACCCTGAATGGTATTTCTGTTTAATATGTATGTAAGGTCACAACACTTAGGTCTACATTCGAGGGGAAGTCAATAAGTAAGTCACATGTTTATTTATTTCGTTGTTTCGGGATTTGAAATTTAAAGATTGAGCACAACCCACTACTGGCATCGCTGAGCGTATTCTGGTATGAACCTAAGGCCTATCCACGTCAATATGGAAGCACTATACTCGAATTTCGCTCGTTTGAGCTCGTCAGTAGTGCATATCCCTGACCCTTGCCAGTGAGAAGTCCTGATCGTTCGGGTCGACATTGATTGACGGACGTCAGTCGCGGCGATTGGGCAATATTGAGCATAACCTACGATGGGTGACGTAATATTCTGGAATGATAATTTGGCTCTGCTGTGTGCCGCGTGGTTACACACCCGCTTCACACGCCAGTGATCCAGGGCTTGTTTCCGGATCCGGTCAGGGATATGCACTACTGACGAGCGAAACTCGAGTATAGTGCTTCCATATTGACGTGGATAGGCCTTAGTTTCATACCAGAACTACGATCAGCGTTGTAGAAAAATAACTAAATATGATAACTTGAAACCTGAATGTCTTTATACTTTCATTGTCCATTTATTTCTCAACATAATTTTCCGCCAACATTGATGCACTTATCCCATCGTTTTATCAGTCCTCCCAAACCGGCTGTTTGGTCTGTTTTCTAAACAACGTTTTCACTTCAGTGGACCAAAAAAGGTGGAAATCGCTAGGGGCTAAGTCAGGGCTGTAAGGTGGATGTTCCAGAACTTCCCACCTTAGTTGGTTAAATTTCTCCTGAGTTAATCGAGCCTTATGTGGTCTGGCATTGTCATGAAGAAGCAACACTCCTTGAGATAATCTTTCTGCTCAGCTATGCACCGCTTTACCGGACAAACATTTGTCAGCTTAAATCTTTGGCTGTCCGCACTGTCGCCATTTTGTTCATGCGCATGAGACACCTAGCGCCACCTGACGAATAATGACACCTGTAGGAAACGCCTAACTACATTTGCCTGCCATCCCACTGTAGTGTGTGATTTATTTACACGCCCTAGTATTAACAGGAAGAAAGATAATGCTCATAGGTAAAGAACTCTAAGGCGCACGTATCAGTCGGCATGCCATATCACACTGGCCAAGACGTCCAACATTTCCTAATGTCCACGTAAGGACTAGGTAGCCCAAGTTCCATTTTACAATTTTGCCCCGGTATGAATTCGAAAATGTGACCACCGGGCCGGCAAATGATCCTCTAAACGCGGACAAAGAACAAGAGGGCTTTCATAACTAGAAAATATGTTTAGCACCAAATTTAGAATATTTGAATCTAATATTAAGCAGTACTAGATATTATGAATCAGAAATGTGGTGCGTGACTTAAACATTTCTAATTACATACATTATCTGGTGCCTGCTCAGAATAGGACTAAAGTGGCGTGGTATAATTACCAGTGTGAAGTCCAAAGAGAGCCGTAACCCAATGACAGTGAGGAAAAGACGCTGGATACAGCACAGTCAGAAAACTAGAGCATAGTATAACTAGACCACATTTTGGAAGCCACAGAGAAAACGAAATGGGGACCAGAAACACAGGGAGAAGGGAGTTAATTGAATAATATGGGGAGAAATGGACGAAGCTGTATGAAGTAGCAACGACAGGACTGCTGCTTGGATTGAGGTGGATAGCAGTAAATTAATACCAGTGACCCAAGAAGTGATGATGCTGGAATTAGCGCAGTGACAAAACCTAGAATTGAGTCTTCCTCGAAAGCATTTATGAGAGAGACCTAAAACCACTCGGAGAGGATCATTAGACAGATACTACGGAAAGTAAATGGGCGGAGTTGCAAGATGTAGCAAAGGACGTGACTGGGGTGGGGGAAGAAGAGGAACGATACCACATACACGGGACGTGAAAAGGGAAACTTATTTTAAAAACATTGTCTTGCTTTGGATCTCTCTCTCTCTCGTTCGTGCTGACACAACTTGTTTCAGCTGCACCCTTCCCTATTATCGTGGCTATGTGCCATGTTAAAGGAGTGAGCGGTCACTGGTAACGATAGTTATCGAGGAAATATTTACAAATATGTTTATTTTAATAGCTGCGCGAATAAATGGATCTGTTTTCTAGTGCTGCCGTCCAAGTTATGATGAGCCCGAGGCGAGTACTGCTTGAAACCGTGATGTCTCCGGCTTTGCACATGACCTACGATTAGAACCGCTGTCCCCTATTTACATATGCAGAAGGATTCGCATACTACTATCACGTGACACATGGAATTATCAACTCGCATACCTGCCTCACGTGACACTTAGAACCACCGGCCTCAAATACTGACCTCACGTTAAATACTTAGAACTATCGGATTCGAATACTTAACCATAGCGACGTCAAATATTGTCCTCACAACACATACATCTAGAACTATGGGGCTCACATGCTGGTCTCACGTTAATAACACACTTAGAACTATGGGGCTCAACTACTGGCATCATGATACATACATTAGTTTAATAGACGGATCAACATCACAGCACAGGGGTGTAACCCACAAGTGCTCCGTTATATTCAGTAAGCCTGAGTTTGGAGAATCTCAGCGCATACATTAGAACTATGGGGCACAAATACTGACCTCACGTTACATATACTTAGAACTGGGGATCAAATATTGGTCTCGCGTCACGCACTCTTACAACTATGGGGCTCAAATATTGGCCTCACGTCGTACACTCTTACAACTATGGGGCTCAAATATTGGCCGCACATCCCATACACCTAGAACTGGGGCTCAAATATTGGCCTCGCGTCACGCACTCCTACAACTATGGGGCTCAAATATTGGCCTCGCGTCACGCACTCCTACAACTATGGGGCTCAAATATTGGCCTCGCGTCACGCACTCCTACAACTATGGGGCTCAAATATTGGCCGCACATCCCATACACCTAGAACTGGGGCTCAAATATTGGCCTCACGTCGTACACTCTTACAACTATGGGGCTCAAATATTGGCCGCACATCCCATACACCTAGAACTGGGGCTCAAATATTGGCCTCGCGTCACGCACTCCTACAACTATGGGGCTCAAATATTGGCCGCACAACCCATACACCTAGAACTTTTTTTTTTTTTTTTTTTGCATATCCCTTGCAGGAATTTGCAGTCAGCACCAGCATTTTCAGCTGCTGTTGATGTACTAGGCAAGAATGCGCTCAGTAGTTTGCCATTGGTTTCTGAGCGACCGCCTCACATATCTCCGTACGTTACTAACACGGCGAGAACCGCTACCGATTCTCGCGCAGGTTACGTTACTCACGAGAATATACGGGGTTAAGGAGAAAAACTTTTACTCCTTACCTATAACTATAGTACTCAGACATTGAAATCGCATCACATACACTTAGAACTATGGGGCTCAAATAGTGGTCTCGCGTCACATACACTTAGAACTATGGGGCTCAAATAGTGGTCTCGCGTCACATACACTTAGAACTATGGGGCTCAAATAGTGGTCTCGCGTCACATACACATAGAACTATGGGGCTCAAATAGTGGTCTCGCGTCACATACACTTAGAACTATGGGGCTCAAATAGTGGTCTCGCGTCACATACACTTAGAACTATGGGGCTCAAATAGTGGTCTCGCAACACATACACTTAGAACTATGGGGCTCAAATAGTGGACTCGCGTCACATACACTTAGAACTATGGGGCTCAAATAGTGGTCTCGCGTCACATACACTTAGAACTATGGGGATCAAATACTGGTATCACGTCACATACACTTAGAACTATGGGGCTCAAATACTGGTATCACGTCACATACACTTAGAACTATGGGGCTCAAATAGTGGACTCGCGTCACATACACTTAGAACTATAGGGCTCAAATAGTGGTCTCGCGTCACATACACTTAGAACTATGGGGCTCAAATAGTGGTCTCGCGTCACATACACTTAGAACTATGGGGCTCAAATAGTGGTCTCGCAACACATACACTTAGAACTATGGGGCTCAAATAGTGGACTCGCGTCACATACACTTAGAACTATGGGGCTCAAATAGTGGACTCGCGTCACATACACTTAGAACTATGGGGCTCAAATAGTGGTCTCGCAACACATACACTTAGAACTATGGGGCTCAAATAGTGGACTCGCCTCACATACACTTAGAACTATGGGGCTCAAATAGTGGACTCGCGTCACATACACTTAGAACTATGGGGCTCAAATATTGGACTCGCGTCACATACACTTAGAACTATAGGGCTCAAATAGTGGTCTTGCGTCACATACACTTAGAACTATGGGGCTCAAATACTGGTATCACGTCACATACACTTAGAACTATGGGGCTCAAATACTGGTATCACGTCACATACACTTAGAACTATGGGGCTCAAATAGTGGTCTCGCGTCACATACACTTAGAACTATGGGGCTCAAATAGTGGTCTCTTGTCACATACACTTAGAACTATGGGGCTCAAATACTGGTATCACGTCACATACACCTAGACCTATGAGGCTCAAATACTGGTATCACGTCACATACACCTAGACCTATGAGGCTCAAATACTGGTAGCACGTCACATACACCTAGAACTATGAGGCTCAAATACTGGTAGCACGTCACATACACCTAGAACTATGAGGCTCAAATACTGGTAGCATGTCACATACACCTAGAACTATGAGGCTCAAATACTGGTATCACGTCACACAAACCTAGAACGACGGGCCTCGCATACTGGCTCACGACACACACTTTGAACTATGGTACTAAAATTCTGGCTTCACGTCACACACACATTTAAAACTATGGGGCTCATATACTGGTCTCACGTCACATGCACCTAGAACTCTGGTGCTCAAATACTGACCTCACATCCCATCTACTTAGAACTATGGGGCTCACATACTGGCTCACGACACACACACTTAGAATTATGGTGCTCAAATACTGATCTTACATCACATACACTTAGAACAATGGGGCTCAAATACTGACCTGACGGCACATACACTTAGAACTATGGTGCTCAAATACTAATCTCACATCCCATTACACCTAGAACTATGGGGCCCATATACTGGCCTCACATCCAATACACCTAGAACTTTGGGGCTCATATACCTCCCAAATCACATACACTTAGAACTATCAGGCTCACATACAGGCCTCTTGTCACATACACTTAGATCTATGAGGCTCACATACTGGCGTCACATCACATACACCCAGAACTAGCGGTTCCAAGTGTTGTATCTCATTCTATGAACGTTTTAAGTATCATCATCATGTGCCCTACCAACTAACATAAGCATCCACAGATCTTGGTCCTTAGTATTGTTGATCAATTCTATTGATGATAGTCCTCTATGTCACAATCAAAGCCCATCCAGCATCATTTCTCCCTTGTCTCTTGCATCACTTATCTTTCCAGCTGCCTAAATGTTTTCCACTCCCTCTCATCTCATTTCATTACCAAAAGAACATTATCTGTCTACTTATGGTTGTAAATTAATGTTTTACTTTCATTAGTATTTTACAGGCACTCCTCGCTTACTCTGGTAGTCCAAGGTGTTCGCAATATGTCTCTGAAACTACATCTCTTTTGCTTCCAAACTCTTCCTATTCTGTTCATTAACATCCCATAATTTATTGTCATACAGCAGAACAGGCTGTTAAATTAAGGGTCAAAATAAGGAAAACTAATTTTGAAAATGTTTATATCTTAGTTTGCATATTTTAACACTGTTATGTGTGAAAGCAAGTGCATTTGTATATGTTGTACATTCCCACTAGTAACCAATGATGCATTAGCCAGAAAAAACCATTTGTATGACAGATCTAGCACATGCTGGACACATTGATTGTTTGCTCGCTAAATGAATCAGTGTTGTGTGTGATTTAAAATAGTTTTCTCTGGTTCATCAAACTGCCATGGTCTACAGAAAAAAAGACATGAATTGTGTTTCTTTCGTTATGTGTTTTCTTTCCTTGGTTTGTTATGCTAGAAATGTTCTAGATAATATATATGTGGTTATTCTGCAAAAAGTTTTTTCATATCTATATGCTTATTATTCGTATTATAATTTTGCCAGTGAATACAAGAAATTGCGCAAGTCAACTGGTAAATTAGCTGATTGTTTAACTGGCCTTGTTCTTGATTATTGCTGTATACTGTATTTGTTACACATTACAGAATGGTTTTGTCGCATGTGTTATATGTTCTTGTGATGATTTAACCATTGTGTGATTTTAAAATGAGAAAGAATAAAGTTACAGTTTGAATTAAGGTATTTGCTTGTGTTAACGTATGTTTCTGCAACTCTTTAACTGGAGAGTTCTTGTGGCTAAGTAACAGTAATTCTATTGGATATACTGCTAGGCATGATGAATGTTAGGTCTGTACTAGGATGGCAGTGCCTACCTGGTCGTCTTTGCTTTAGAGAGAATTTTCAGAAAATGTGCACTTAATGTATACATTTGAAGTGGCTGGGAAATAGCCACGCATGTACCAGAGTGTGGCTCCAGGAGTTGATGTATAACTATACTGTTATATGCATGTGAAACATGGAAAATAAACGGGCAAGCTGAGAAACACCACATGGCAGTGGAAATGTGGTTTATGTGGAAATGCAAAGAATAAATACCATGGATGGACAGACAAAAATGAGAGATTCCTCCAAGAAAAATGAAAACCGTCAACTGATTCGAGAAATTAGTCATAGACAGTCAAGATTTTTTGGGCACGTTATTTGAAGACTTAGTGAAAACTGGGAAACTAGCAAGGGAAGATAAGGAGATCAATACCTGTGCGGTTTGGTTACATGGCAAAATTGGGACAAGAGCACAGGCCTGACCCAAGACAGGTGATCTTGTGAGATAGCGAGCCTAGACCGCTCAAACCTATCGGTTTGGCACAAATGAAAATACAATTCAAGTATGCTTTAATTTTGTTCTAAGCTGAAAAATGAATGTTGTCAGGGTATTTAGAAGTAAAATTAATTAAAAGCATGGCAAAAATTTGCTGTTTGTGTAAATTTTAAAATAAATACTTTTATTTGTAAACTGGAACAATAACATTTCATTGAAAAACAGTTATATTTCTATTATATTCACAGAAAAATAATGCCAAATATTTTCAGTAAAGTTACTGCACTGATGCACAAAGGCATCTACAGTAAAACAGACCAGGCCACAGAAGAAGAGAAATGTCGAGTTAATGAAAATGTGTTAAACAAGAGCACCGATAATCCATGAGAGCGTTAAAGCAACCTGGTGCCTTGTCAAAGGGGTTATAAACACAGTTTGCAATCCTGTATTTGAAACAGCTGGGGACAATTCAGAAGCAGACTGCCTTGCTATGGTTTTCATATAATGTTATGAGTGCTGGTCATTTAGAAATCAATGGCAAACTACTGAACATATGCTTGCCTAGAAATAACAAACAGACAACAACAAAATTAAAACAACGTGACTAATACATTCACTGGTATTCATTGGCACTTCAGGAGACAAGGAAAAATTGTACAGAGGACATAAGGCAACAGAACTTAACAACTTAACATTAAAGACACATCTGATATTTTAACCTGGTACATCCTCATGGTAGAAACAAATGAAGCATCGACCAGGCTTTCCTTCAGTAAGATGTGACATCATTTAGAGGTGATAGGTTAGAATCTGGTGTGCTTTTAGCATTGATTTTTTGTTGTCTACTGGGTATTTTGATATCTATATCTCTGATTTTTACTTATCAGTTTCTCGTTTTCATGTATAGTGTCCTGGGTATGCAAACAGGCAGTCTAATCAAGCACATTTAGAAGGACTTGCTGAAATAAATAGAAGTCTATGCCAACAAATGTACTAAAATATGAAGAAAACTAACACAGAAAACAGCATAAAAAAGAACGTTTTGCTCTCAAATTCATAAAAATGATTTAGATGAGATACAAACCTGTTGCCTGCGATACTAACAAATGTGAGTTCTTGGTGGTCAAGCCATAAAAATACTATTCTCTCAGATGTAGAGACACATGCCCTGGTAAGACAAGGATTGTGTCTGCTGGAAGTTTAATAGAACACAATTCCTGCTTGCACACTACGGCAACACCCATTGAAATGGCCTTCATATCTGAGTGCTTTCCCTCATACCACCAAAGATGATACCTAAATATTGTAATGATTCTTTATAAAACAAAAACGATATTAGCTGAATTGTTGTGATGAACTGAAGCACCAGGAGATAAAAATAACAGAGAAAGTGTGGAGCACCCACACAGATTTCCTGCTGCTAACTGAGTCATGGAGACAATTCATCTTTTTTGAGGGAGAATGCAGAGTATAAGAAGCTGATCACTTGAGAAGAATAAGAATCTTCTCTAGCATATACTGACATTCAGATACCACAACTGACATTTCTAATATATAAATACTACTGTGCTGACATATATTGACACTCACTTGAAGTTTTTGCCTTATTTGTAGTCAGTTATACAATGAACTTGTGCAGTATTTGTTTACTTTTTACCCCAAATATCTGGTTAAGAAATACTAGCCAACAGAGGCAGAGGAAGGCAGAGAAAGATGTATGTGGACAGTTTCAATAATTGGCAACAAACAAACCAATGCCAACTTCTATAACAAAACCAGATGATAGAGAGATGTGGGAAGTCATGGTTGTCAATGTCTGCTCCAGAGCAAGCATCTAAGGAAGAGGAGCAAGATTATCTCACAAATACTGTGCAGAGGGCAGCAAGACACAGGCATGGGGGGGAAATCATTTGAAGGCAAAACTGTTTTCTGCTAACATTGTGATCTGTGCAGGTGTACAGATATCTCAAAGAATCCAAGGTAATAAACTAGGTAACAATTCTTCAAACAAACATATAAACAGTGTGAACGTAATAACCAACACTGCATTAAATAGATGATATCACAGTTAATGAAATATCACATACGTCAAATATTAACTGGTCAGTCTTCTGGGCCAAAACCATAGACAGAGTCAAGATCAAACCATGACATCTGGTTTTCTTTTGTCTTCTCTTTGATTTTTGTTTTTGAGCTCAGTGCCTTATTTCTAGGTGATGTGGTAAAAATTTTGGACATCTTTTTGGCAGGGGTTTTTCGTAAATTTGACGTCTTGGCATCACTAATGATCTAGGAAAAAACAAACACATGCATAATGTAAATTTAAAATTGTGGCTCTGGTCTTCCATAAACATGAAGATCAAATTGTGCAAGTTCTTCAATAATGACAATACCATAGTTTGAGAGCTTCATTGCTAACAAAGACTCAACAATTCAGACAGTATCATCTTTCTCTCTCTCTGCCTCCCTCCTTACTCATCTATTATATTGCCACTCTTCCTACTTATATCCTCTTCCCCTTTCTACCTCTTCCATAAATGCACTTTCATGAATTCATATAAGATTATGTGCACATGCACACACAAACACAACACTGACGTATATGTTTTGACAAAATTTCATTTCATAAACAACATATATGTATGTATCTGCAAATTCTCTCATCCCCAGAGATTTCTGAAACTAAAAATGTTCCAAAGAAGAAGAAACTATTTCAAAATACCTGTAAAAAGTAGTTGAATATGATAACAACAAATAAACTGTGATGAAACAATAACAACAAAATGACAATACCGGTCGCTGTGAAGCTTCGGCAGAAATTCTGCAGCTTGGCATTCTTCTTGGTGTAGCTTTGAGAGCTGCAGTTGACAGGTTGTCATTACTTATAACTTTTGGTGAAAATTTATGAAGCAGAGGTGTGCTGGTTCTGTTTGACAGTGCAAACTCTGTCTGAAATAGGAATTTCATAGTTTTACTGTACTGAGACAATTTATCTGAATTATGCTATCATGTTATTTAACTGATACTTCTTCTTCTTCTTCAACATTCGTCCGGAATATTGTTTCGGATGTAATTGTATTGTGCCTGTTTACAGCAGAGCTGCGATATTTGCACCTGTCGGCTGACTCATCTGATTTCTTCATGGCATTTGTTGACGGGTTACCTTCCTGGGATTTAAACATAATTGTATACATCATCATCATCATCATCATCATCATCATCATCATCTAGCAGGCCCCCTTAGAACATCACTTCTGTTATGACCTGCTGAAAAGATTCTGACTTTTTCCAATTTCTCTGCATCATGCATCTGATTGCCCTACATGTCTGCAAGGTCATACATCCATCACTGGTCAACTATTACATCTACTAAGAACCCTGCCTTCCATCACTGCTCTTTCCAAACTCTTGTAGTGTTTTGTATGGTGAAATTATTTCAACTTCCAGACACATTATGCTGTTTACAAGCCAGTTTTCTTCAATTTTTAGACACCACTTTTGAGAATGTTCTTTTCAGAAAGTATTTGACTTATCTGTTCATTTAATGGGTCAAATAATGTTACTTATAGAATAGCATGATGAAATGCCAAACTGAGCAATTAGAGCCATAAAGATGAATCCTGGAGAATATACAGTGAACAGATGGTGACCCTTAGCAAAGACTACCCAAGAGAATTTTATAAACGTGTCAATACAATGAGAAACAGAGATGCACGCTACAGCCCAACCACCGTCATAAACAGCAAAAGAAGTATACAAATATTTAATCCACAACAAAGACTAGCAAGGTGGGCAGAATACTTTTAAGAACTACTTAACCCCACAGATAATAACATAGACAACCTCACTTTTGTGCCTACAAATCCATGGACAACTAGAACCAAATTTCATACCTGCAGAAGTCAAAGCAGTTATACAGAAAAGACCTAAAAAGAAATCACTGGGTCCAGATGGAATAACCACAGAAGCTATTCAGGCCTGTGGGAAAATAGGAGTTAAATGGCTAACAAGACTTTTTAATATAGCATGGGAAGAAAGAAAAGTCCCAGATGATTGGCAACAGGCAATAATAGTACCAATATGGAAAAAAAAAAGCAATATGAGAGAGTGCGAAACATACAGAGGAATATCACTCCTGAGCCATATAGGGAAAATGTACGCAAAACTATTGGAACAAAGAGCTAGACCCATAGTTGAACAACAGTTAAGCAAAGTACAATTTGGTTTTCGGAAAGGTAAAAATTGCACTGATGCACTATTTACACTTAGACAAATATGTGAAAAAACTATAGAATATAGTGACCAGCAGAATATTGTGTTTGTAGATCAGGAAAAGACTTTCGATAGAGTAGACAAATACAAATTATGGATCATCCTTGAAGACTTTGGGGTATAAGGGCAACTGCTAGAAAACATCATAGCCATACAAGGGCAATTGCTAGAAAACATCATAGCCATGTACCACTCGAGCCGGCGTGCAGTAAGAACACAAGAAGGAATATCAGATATGTTCACAGTCAATACAGGAGTGAGACAGGGATGTGTGCTCTCTCCTCTGCTATTTAATATCTACATGGACAGAATATCCAAAGAAGCAAGTCTTGACAGAAGAGATTCAGAAAATTTAAAACTCTTTACTACAGATAAAACAACTGATCTACAGGAAAGTAAATGAACTACTATTTGCAGACGATCAATGCCTGTTTTACAGCGACGAGGGCAGACTACAAAATCATATTACTAATCTGAGTTCAACATGCAGCAGATACAATATGAGTATAAACACAGCCAAAACCGAAGTAATGCAAGTTAGCAGATCGCCAGGCCCACTAAGTATACAGATAGATAGCACAACTCTGAAACAAGTTAAAGAATTCAAATATCTTGAAAGTATGATCACAGAAGATGGCAGATTGGGCAGAGAAATCAAAATAAGATGTCAAAAGGCTAGTGCACTTACATATCAACCATCACCCCTTACTGAAACATCCACATATATCCAAGTCTGCAAAACGACAGATAATAAGTAGCATATTCACACCAACCCTATATTACCAATCTCAAACTTGGACTTTATCCAAATCACACTCTCACAAAATCAACACCCGCGAGATGAGATGCCTGAGGAGAGCTGCCAACTTAACAATCCGAGACCGAGTAAGAAATTCTGTCATCAGACAGACAAGTGGAATCAACACCTTGTGCCACATTTATTGAAAGACAGAAGATCAAGTGGTTTGGCAATGTCATTAGAATGCAACACCAGCTACTACCATCACTGGCCTTACATAAAAGATCATCTGAGACCAAGAGGATGCCCAAGAAGAAAATGGATTGACGACATCAAAGACATTATACAATCACACAAAATGACACTATCAAGCGCTGCCTACCAGGCGCTAGAGCGCAAATTATTATTCCTTCTCACGACGCTTGACGGCAGAAGTGGAAGATGATGATGATGATGTTCATTTAATGTTTATGAGAACTTCCCCCTTTTTTGATAAGTTCACTTGGTTGAGTATATTTTGCATGCCATATTTCTTGTGGTGTTGTAGAGATCTCTGAGGTTTCCATTCACTGCTGGTTTATTTAAATACCGGTCTCAGTGGCTAAGGGCTTGCGAACACGGTTTGTGAGCCCATATACCCGGGTTCGAAACACAGCGGTGCTGGTTTTTTCGAAAAAGGTATGGGAGCTGGTCGTTCAGAAAGAAATGGCAAACTACTGAACGTAACATTTGCCTAGAAATCACGAACAACAAAAATGCTGGGGTTGACTGCTATGTTCTGTGAAGGACATGCAACTTAAAAAATATCTGAGCTTATTCACTTTCTAACTTCTTCATTAGCTTCTGCATATTGTTCATGGGCTTTGAAGTAAGTTGAATAATTGACATGAACCTTACATTTAATTCCATAAGATCAGATTCTTCTGATGATGAAGGCTGGCTGGAGTTGTTAGGTAAAAACGCCACTTTTCTTCTTTTGGAAACAGAAATAAAATTGCTGGCCCGAAGAATTCCACTTTGTGGTGTTTTAATTTGTGTTACTGCCACCGGTGTCCGCGGACTTGGTTTCTCAGTCATTGGTGCTGCAGTTTTCATCAAAGGTGACTGGTGAATCTGGTTGTAATTTAAAAACAAAAAAAAAACAAGTTAACTGAAAGGTTGTCACACAACAGACACTAGCAACAGTGTTAGGACGTCACATATTCTAGGTTATGACATATGAGGTGTGGGTGGCCAGTTGTTTCCCTTGTCACCTTTACTTCCCAGATAGATCCCAGAAAATTGGTACTCATTTTTATGTGGCTGGGTCAATCATGCGTCTCCTGGTGATTGAATCTAGAACACTGTCTTGGCAAGCAAGCACTCTAACCACTAATCTACTGTGCTCCTTATATAACACACACATATATATATATATATATATATATATATATATATATATATATATATATATATATATATATATATATATATATATATATACATATACATATATATATATACATATACACACACACATATATATATATATATATATATATGTATGAGTTGAGTTGAGTTAAGAACCGACATCACTGCACTCAGGACATTCCCATACGTGCTCAGTCCCCTCGTTCAACAGCCAGTGAAGAGTCATACTACTCATCGTTCCCACCGCTATCTGATTAAAAGTTCTCCTGGTCTTCCCTCTCAATTTTGAGATTCTTCCAGAAGCCCTGCCGATCCCCCGCAATCTCATTCTTTCCACATATGGGTTCTCAATCTCTTCCTCCGCCTTCTCCACCTGGTCCCACAAACGCACGACCACCTCCCCCTTGTCCATAGGCAAGATACCACCAAGAGGTGCATTCCCTGCTAGCCTATCAGCCTGTTCATTCCCCTGTACCCCCGCATGGCCAGGGCAAAATATCCATACAATTCTCACAATCTGTGACCTCTGAAGCGACGAGAGCCATTCCACACGAAACATTCCTTTCTCCACCTTGCTAAGCATATTCTTTGAATCCGTAATGAACACACGTATATATATGAGTCATGGTTTGGTGTATGAAGAAACAAAATCACGTCATTTAGGTAAACCCATAGGTGCTCCATCTTCTGTGAAGATGCTGATTATTGCAGTAACGCACAGGTTATACACATGTTGGATTCTTTCTTTCAAAGTCTCTCCTTGCCGGCATCCCACATTGAAATCCAAACTCAATCAATCAATCATTCATGTGCTGTTTCCATACTGAAGGTTGACTGTAATGAGGCTCCATCAGTCTCTGTGCAGTGTCTTCATGGTGCACTCATATAAGCTTCTTCCAGTCCATCTTTTAATGTTTTCCACTCAAGCATCCTTAAATACACTGTCTTTCATCTATTATTGTGTCTTCAACTAGCAGTAATTCATTTAATAGTCTTTAAAATACGTCTCTTTTCCAATGTGAGCGTTCAACTATTGGTGCTCTTGAAGCCAATAGATCTGCTCACTTGTTGCTTTGCACTTTGCAAGGGGAAAGCATTTATGTTTGGTACCCACTTAAGCAAAATCACACATGTGAGATGAGCTGCCTAAGAAGGACCGAGTAAGAAATGATGTCATCAGACTGACAGTGGGCTCAATACCTTGTGCCACATACATTTAAAGGCAGATGATGAAATGGTTCGACCATCTTGTTAGAAATCAACACTATCAGTTATCACACTAAAGATCTGATATGATGGCTAGAGGGCACTCAAGAAGAAAATGGATTGACACCATCAAAGACATTGTACAATCACACGGAATGACACAAACTAGTACCACGCATCAGGTGCTGGAACATCAACTATTCCTCCCCACAACGCTTGACGGCAAAAGTGGAAGAACATGATGATGATGATAACCCACTCACAACATATGGACTTATTCTGTTGCTTACAGCTGAAACTTACAATTCCCACTTTACTACTGACAGTTAGTTAGTTGCATATCCTTAACAAGACGTGGCAGTCAACTCCAGCATTTTTTGGCTGTTTGTGATCTCTTGGCAAGTTTACATTCAGTAATTTGTCATTGCTTTCTGAACGACCGGCACCTGTACCATTTTATCAAAAACCCACCACAAGGTGGGCTGCTGTCAAATCACCTACAGCTGTGTTTTGAAAGCGGTATGCAGGATTACGAACTGTGTCTGTAACTCCTTCACCATGAAGCCGGCCTACTACTGACAGTCACAGCTGTTATTAAAGTATATAAATGTGAACCTTCCTGCTCCCAGCTTGCTGCATGCAATTATAATGCAACAGGCTCAGTTAGAAGCATTAAGAAACACTACAAATAAAATGAGGCAAATATAGATCATGTAATAAAACACTTTTTGCTGCCCACCTCAGTTCTGTCTCAAGTACACATAAGGTCCCTTGTACACACCTTCAGGAACATTGGACTTATGGGGCGCAGAAGTGTTTCCAAGGCACCAGGGCGGGTTATATACTGGCCTAGACCTATTGATGTGTCCTCGTCGAGCGTTCTGGGCAACAGGTCTCTTCGGGGTCCTGGTTAAAGTCAGTAGGATCGCCGATTCCTCCAAAGTCGGAGAGTGTCTGCCTGTACAGCGAGGAACCACCAGTCTGCACACCAATAAGCCAGACATGGGACAACGGATACTCATGCAAGACTCAGGTCCTGTATGACATCACACTGATGTTGGACAACAGGATGCCTTCATCCGACATACAGGACTTTGTGTTGGAGCTCAAGCCAACGAACACAAGCAAGCAAGCACGCATTGGACGTATTATGCTTTCTTTTTCTTTTCTTTTTTTGCATATCCTTTGCAGGACGTTGCAGTCAACACCAGAATTTTTCAGCTGCTGTTGATGTACTAGGAAAGTTTTACGTTCAGTAGTTTGCCATTGCTTTCTGAATGACCGGCTCCCATACCAACACATTATAAACACAACACGACACGGTCTGCTGCACAAATCGGGCGCAGCTGCGTTTTGAACACCTGGTAAGCGGCTCACAAACTGCGTTTGCAAGCCTTTGGCCACGGAGACTGGTATAATGCTAGAGAACAATATGTTTGGTAGACAATCAGCACTCCCTGGGTGATGTCAATATCACACTGGCGAACCTTTACTTCTCAAGACATTTCTTCCTACCCAGTTTAGACTGGGTTGATCTGAAAGCCCAGATCGATAATACACATCTGCTCTGATGTGGATTCAAACTCATCACCACCAGGTCTGCAGCCATGCATCTAGCTACTTAGACACCGTACCTCCCTCAGTTCTTTCTACTCCACTACATAATATTTAAGTACCCATGGATGGAAGACCTCGCCAAACAGTTAGACAGTCTCTTTTTTTGAGCTCATGAAATATTAAGTTTCACCAGATGTTCGTTCTTTTATTTTATTCTACTCCCCCCCCCCCCCACCTCTCCCAATCTTTTCATTTTGGTGTATACAGTGGTTTATTCAGGAAACGGACCAACTTTCATATTTATCTTTGCTAGTCTTACATCAAAAGTATGCAAACAATGTAGAAAAGCAACTTTAAATCTACTTGCTGTCATATTTTGGCCTTTGCTAAAGAAAAGAAGTCACAGAAAGTGAATAATGAATAATATTTTCTTTAGACAATTGATGAAACCATTGTAAGGAGGCATCAAACACTGACTGATAAGTTTACAGAATATTTCATAAGATAAAATCTGGCATGGACAATTAATGAATATTAAATGCACAAAATGTAAATTAAAATATGAACCTGAACTTTTTCTTTTGCCTTCACAGCAATCTGGCTCTTCAGGTGCTCAGTCTCTTTCTTCTCTTCAACCAGTTGTTTCTCAAATTGCTGGTGTGAACATAAAACAAAACACATGGCATTACAGACTATTCTATTCAACTGTGGGAACCACAGTAGCCCAGCAGCTAGCACACTTGTCTACAGGCCCACTGGTCATGTGTTGAGTCTCCTTCGAGGCAGGGATTGTTTCACTGTCCTGGGCTGTCAGGTCAACCCAGCCTAAACAAGGTACAAGACCATTTCCTGGGAAATCCAGTGCTGATTAGTCTAAATATCTGGGGCTACTACTCTGTGGCAAAGGGGTTATGAATGCAATGGTATAAATATGTTCAATATGTCTTAAGTCTCTTCATTAAATTTTATAGAGAACATGAATGATAAAAAATTATTCTAAAACATTTATAGCTTAAATCAACACATTTGTTTTGTGAGTGATTAAAATGTAAAACTTCTCAGCATTAAAATAAATTAATTTCTAACAAATGTAAGCTGGTTGAAGTTGTTTCCTCAATAATGCATTCCTCTTTAGAATTACACATTTATTGCACTATATATTAAACCAACATACCACAGCTAGAGATTCTGCATGTTTCAGTTTGGCTGTCAGGGCCTTGATCTCTGCATCTTTCTCAGAGATGAGTCGCTCATTGTTCTGCTTGTATGTGTCCAGAGTAGCCATCATCTCTGCCAGCTGACAATCTGTGAGAGCTATTGCATTCTGCCTCTCTTTCTGAGCACTTTCTTGCATTGCTTCAGCCTGGATGTTTATAATTTTACAAAAACACACAGAGATAATAATTGGGAGAAACGCTAGATTAAAAGAACACAAGTTTGACAATGGGCATTCCTTGTCAGATCTTTAAACAAACCCAAATCATAATTTGTAACTCTTAGATTCTATGTTTGGTTTGTTTTATGTGTGAAGATCTATTCATGCACATACTATTGAATAGATATGCATGGTGAGCAGATACATCTCTCTCTTTTTCTTTTCCTTTCTCGCTCTCTCTGTATGTTTGTGACTGTGAGTGTTTATGAAAGTGATTGTGAGTGTGCGTATGTGTTACTGTGTGGGTGTATAACCGATTACTGTGAGTGTTTGTGTAAATGATGTGTGTATGAATGTGTGTGTGTGTAAGTGGGAATCACATGAAAATCACATGATGACAAATCAGGACTATAGGCTGGATCTTGCAGAATTACCCACTTCTTTCAAGCTAATGCTTCCTGCACAATCTTTGCAACATGCGGACGAGCATTCTATCCATCACGTGCCGTGGGCGGTCATGTTCTGCCATCTCACTCGATCACCAGAGTCGTGGATCAGCTCCGTGTTCCTGTCTCGACCATGCCATACAAAATCAAACTGAGAAAGCATGCCGGGTAGTTTATTCTTGATGGCTTTTTGCAGATTGTCTAGTGTTTGCAAGTAGTGGGAATAGTTGATGTTGACACCAGGTTCTTTAATGTCGCCCAACAACAGCCCTTCATGGTAAAAAAATGCGCTCAGCATAACCTTACCAGCGGAAACCTGTAACTTGAATTTTTTGGCTTTTGGTGATCCAGCATGCTTCCATTGCACGCTCTCTCTTTTGCTACTCGGCTCAAAGTGGTGACACCATGATTCAACGCCTGCCACTATGCGGATGAGAAATGCATTACCCTCCACTCTGTAATGCAGCAAGTGGTTCAAACACCATCCCATGCGTTCCTCTTTTGGGTGGTCGGTCAACATCCGTGGTACCCACTGTGAACACACCTTCCGATATTGCAGTTTCTTATGAACGATCTTTTGAATTGTCCCAATTGACACATCAAATTCTTTCGATAGCGAACATATGCTTCGACAACGGTTCATCTGTATTGCTGTATCAAATTTTGGCGACGTTTTTTTCTGTTGCAACATTATGCGCTTGACCCGGCCGTCGAAGATCTGTCGTGAACTGACGTCCTTTCCAAAACATTCATGCCCAGTCGTCACTGTTGTCTTCGACATACATTTGTTACCGTACGCTGCCTGCATTCTTTGATGAATGTCCACTGGTTGACATCCTTCAAATGAAAGAAACTGAATCACAGCTCAATGAGCTTTGGCAGGAATTTGGATCAAGCCGGCCATTTTCTCAAGGGTTAGAAACAGAACCTATGCATCATGGGACGATAAGCACGTGCTCTTTTATTCATTGGTCAGTACTTACCACATGACTATGACATGATCATGTTTAACGTACGCAATTACGTGTGGTGCTGCACGAACGGATTTCAAATGAACGCTCCTGATATATGTGAGTTTATGAGTGTATATATGTATGTGTGTGTATGAGTGCATATGTGTGCATGTATGAGTTTATATGTGTGTGTGTGTATGTGTGTTTGTCTGTCTACCTGTCTCATGACACTGTATATGAATTGTTTATGTCATGGCATTGTTTATATTCCTGGCATTCATTTGACAATATTTTTTTTGTATGTGAATGTAACATGCACAATAAATAATTTATATGCGAAAGATAAGTGGCTAGAAGAACCAATGTAAGAAGGGCCTGCGTCCCCAATTTGTACCCTTTGAAAATAAAGTTTGTTTGTTTGTTATGTCTTCATGGGAACAGTGAGCAGAAATACTCTAGGATGGTTGCTGCATCAGAGGACCGAGTATACATGGGAATGCCCAATTTGCAGTGGCGTCGTTCACCATAACATTATGTATGTTTAAATATATATATATATATATATATATATATATATATATATATATATATATATATATATATATATATATATATATATATATATATATATATAGAGAGAGAGAGAGAGAGAGAGAGAGAGAGACAGACAGACAGACAGACAGACAGATAGAGAGACAGACAGTGGCATGCACACACACTTTTATATGATTAACATTTATGCAGTGTAAAATTAGTCTAATATAATAAACATTTATGACTAAACAAAAACAAAATAAGCAGACCTTTTTTATGGCAAGACTAGCAGTGTTCTGCTCACGTTGACACACTTCCTTGACTTTGCTCATCTCTGTTTCACAGAACTGAAGTGACAAGACCAAGTTTTCATTCATATTCTTGACATTCTCCAGCTCTCTTTGCAGAGTTTGTAACTGACCGTCACGTTCTCTTACTGTCTCTTGTTCTTTTTCCAACTTTGTTGTCAAGGACTGCACCTGCAGGCATTTTAGTATAATAATTTTTAAACCACACATTCTTAAAAATAATATCTGTGAAATTAGGAGGGGAATAATAATTTACACATCATAAGAGTCGTTAAAGTTGTCTTAACTCATTCACAAACAGATTAAAAGACAAAGACAACATTCTCAACCACAGGTGTATCTGTAATTTGTCAAGGCACTTGCTACTGTGCCGGTCTCCCTAGCCAAGGAGTTAGTGACATTGTTCGTAATCCCGTATATCCACGTGAGAATCGGCAGCGGTTCGCGCCGCACTGGTAACTTACGGGGGTATGTGAGCCAGTCGTTCAGAAAGCAATGGCAAACTACTGAACGTAAAACTTGCCTAGTACATCAACAGCAGCTGAAAAATACTGGTGTTGACTGCAACATCCTGTAAGGGATATGCAACATTTAAAAAAAAATTGCTACTGTTATATTTGAAACATGCTGATGAGCGATTGCTGATTTTGAGTTCTTTTTCCAACCACATCAAGTATGGCACTATCAGCAGCTTCTGGTAGTTAGTGAGTTAATACTTCACAATACAAAAACTGCCTATTTGACTTCTACTGCATTTTTTAAATTTTTTATATTTGCTCGCTTCGAACGCATGTGTTGTCCATACACGTACTACTACTTATATTAGTTGCCACTACTTTAGAGTGCACTGGGCTGATGTTTGTGGGTGGATTAGCTTTCCCTATTACCAATGACTCTCACCATCTGGCAAACCCACTCCGACTTCTGCGGTATTTGCAATTTACATCCCCAGTTAAGGACGAGAAGTCAGCATTTAAGTCTATCTGACTGGCGTGTGGAACGAACACACTAAGGTTACGTTCAAGTGTGTTAAATCTATCAGTCATGCCGATCTCGTACAATCAATTATAAATGCAAACAAACATAACACGAGCCCTCCAAGATGTTTGCAAGACTTAGGTTTTGATTGTCTACTATCTTCGTGGAAATAGCCACAACTCGTCAAGGATGAGAAGTCAACATTTTAGTCCAACTAACTGGTGTAGGGGTTGAACTCACTTCCTCACCATCAGCACACTGGAAGTTTCAGAGCAAGCGCTCTTAACCCTCCAGCCATGCTGACCTCTCTTTTACTTCTGGACTGTCCACTCCTTCTGTCATCTGATATTGTGATGATGTTGATGTTACTTACATTATTATTTATTGCCCAGCTATTAAACATGTTTTCCATACACCTTTCTCTGTCTTCCTCTGTCTCTCCTGCCTAGTACTTTCCCCACATAAAGTTAATTTCTCTACTCCACCTCCTCTGTTGATATGCCGCATAAAGTCAATCTGTCTTTTTTTATGGTTTTGATCAGTGATCTTAGTAACACTTGCAGCCGCCATTAGATTTTTCCTTCTCTTTCTATATTCTCAACATTCAACAGATTTGTATCCTGGGTATGATATTTCTGTTTTTGTATCTGTCTATTTCACTAAATTAGTTAAAGCTTGCAAAGAAAGGAATACTATTTTAGTACCAACACATACGTGAGCAATCATGATATTTGGTCATGAATTTGAATCAACATTGGGGCATATTTTTAACATATACCTGGACTTTCAGGTAGAACTAGATCTAAAAGAACTTAATGTTATAGACTGAAGAATTATAATCTAGGATAAACAGTGATAAACACGAATTGAGTTATGAAGCAAATGATATTCATTATAATGTATATCATTAAATACAGGATCATTCAGGGACAGGACTTCAAAATACCAATGTTTCTTCTATGGGGATATAGGCAGAGTAATGTGACAAAATTTTACAATGATTTGCATAGACTTTTTAACAGATTTAGTGACAAAGGATAATATATTGCCAAATTTGACCTCTCATTTGGACAGAAGGATGATATATGGCTATACTATGGTCATCGTGTTGTTTTATGTCGTGGTATCTTCCCCAATTTCAATGCTCAGTGAACGAAAATTTACATTATAATATTTGTTAATTTAATTGTGTACCATGTGTGGACCAAACCTATTTTTTTGTTTGGCACTGAATCAGTTAAGTTGGTTTTTTAAGGATACAGAAACACAACAATAGAATAATTCCTCTAGGCCATGATCCAAGGTGGCCTGCCCCTTCCCTAGAGTATCAAGATGTTAAGGAGGAAATCTCAATCGTGTAAAGGGGATATTTCTTATTATAATCAGATACTTCATTGGCGAAGATTTTACTAGATAAGAACAGATAAACAGCTTCATTACTGAAATAACAGATAATTTTATTCACAGGCAAACATGTATACAAAATAATGTAATTTTGTCAACTCACAAACTCTTTCCTTTCTTCAGTTGTGTCATTTAACTGAGAAGTGAGGTCTGCAATCCTGCTATTTTGTTTAGTCAATTCACATCTACAACACAAAAATGCAATGTATATCACTGTGTGTAAATTTTACAAAATGTCAGCAAAAACAGTACAGTCAAATACAAACTGAGTTTCAATGTGTATAAATAGAACATGATATTCTGTAGAAATCCCTGTTTACAAAACACCTGTGCAATGTTTTGACTTTTTGGATCATACTCATTGAGTCATAATACAATTTTAGAAGACTAGCTGCCTAGTTATGTTATTAGCGCTTGAATTTATGGAAGCAAGCTCTCTCTCTGTCTGTCTCTCTCTCTCAAACACACACAAACAAAGAGAGAGAGAGAGAGAGAGAGAGAGAGAGAGAGAGATAGAGAGAGAGAGAGAGAGAGAGACAGAGAGAGAGAGACAGACAGACAGAGAGAGAGACAGAGACAGAGACAGAGAGAGATATGAAGAAAGTTAAAAGAAAGAAACCAGACTATTACAACAGTGTCACAAGTACGTGAGTCAGTGAGGTAGCTACCACACATAAGTGTACCTGTAACATTTCTTCTTCTTCTGCCACCCTTTATCCCACATGAAGCATAAACCCTCAAATAATATAGTCAAACCATCATATCCTTTTGCCATCTCTTTCAGCTGCCTTCATGTCATCCCCATATCATTCATCTTCATCTCTAATTCCCTCTATGTCATTGACCAGTGTCCTTTCCTCACCCCTTGATTGACTGGTATGTGTGTAGTTCTCTCCATGGGCTCCACATTGGTGACTCTGCCATACCATTTCTGTCCTTTTATTCTGCGCGGGTACCAGTTATTGAATGTTTGTAGATAGTAACTAATAAATGTTTTCATCATTCTCCAAGTTTATAATCCATAAAGTAGTACTGATTTAACTATGGAGTTTACAATTTTAAGTTTTGTGCTAAGCTTAAATTCCTTTGACTTCCACACATTTCCTAGTGTTATGAAAGCCCGTCCTACCTTTACATTCTTATTTTAATTTATCTAATTGTCCTCTACCTACATTGTTATCTAAACAGGTGTATGATTCTGCCTTTTAAAATGCACTTTCACTTAGGGAGATCTAGTTATCACTTGCTTGGTTTATTCTCATTATTTTTGTCTCTTCCCTATGCATTTTGAGACATAGTTCTTGTTCCCTAGTTGTTGCTGTCTTTATAATTGAATTTATAGCCAGTAAGAATAATACAGGTGACAAAAGACATGCCTGTCTCACTGTTGTTCTTATTTCAGATGTATCTGCTAGTTTCCCCTCATTAAGAACTCTGTGTTTCATGCCTTTATGACAAGAAACAGAGGGGGACTTAACAATTATAAAGAGAAGAATCAGAGACAAGAGATGAATAATAAGGTGAGAACATGGCTGGAGCTGCGGAAGATGGGAAAAGACTGTTCACGAGTTGGATGGGGGAATGCATTATTCGTAAAAGAAGAGAAAGAAGTCTGCATAACCCTATGGTATAAACATATACCAGTGAGCAAGTTCACTTTATTATTAAATGGTTTACACCTTAAGGTTTCAAGAATCAGAGGTTTTTTTTTAAATGTTGGCAGTCATATTTAGTCTTATATTCAGAATAAATAAACAACATCATCAAGCGAATTATTACCTTAAGCTTTCAAGTTCACTAATAGATGTAGCCAACTTCTTTTCTGTTTCTTCTTTTTCCCATCTGAGACTCTGTTAAACAATGGATATTTACTTTTTGTTTTATTATTTGTAACAATGCAAGAGAAGACCCAAACAAGATTAACTGATTATATTAAAGACATAATATAGAAATATATGGCTGTATATATCAACACAGTAACAAAGGTGATATCAAAGAAACTGGTGACACCAAAATTTTACATAGAAATAGAAAGGAAAATTCTTAACCAAGTGGATAAGTTAAATACCTAGGGGCATTTATAACAAAGGATGAAAGATGTACAACAGAGATTAACAGCAGAATAGGGCAAGCAAAAGCTGCATTTCAGAAAATGAACAATATCTTATGCAATAAGTCACTGTCACTGAATGTAAGAGAGTGCTGAAATGCTATATAGAACCAGTTTTGCTGTATGGCAGTAAGTCATGGAATGTAAATGAACAAATTAGGAAGAATTTAGAAGCGACAGAGATGTGGTTCCTGAGACGAATGTTGTGAATTTCTTGGACTGCCAGAGTAACCAGCAACGAATTCCTGAAAGAGGCTAATGAAACTAGAACATTTTTATTTTATGCGCTCGCTCGCTTTAAACTCAAGCGAAGTCCATACACACTATTTATTGTAGTGATGGACTGAATTTTGTGTGTGGGTTAGATTTCCCTATTAAAAGTGTCCCTGGCCATCAGGCAAACCCATTCTGACTTCAGAGGTACTTGTAATTAACATCCCCAAGTCAAGAACAACAGATCAACATTTTAGTCCAGCTGTAGGGGTTGAACTGCTTAACTCGGCACCAGTATACCGGATGCTTAAGAACACGCGTTCTCATCCATTCAGCCATGCGGACCTGCAAAACTAGAACATTATGTACAACAATAAAAAAGAGACAAACAGCTGTCTTTGGTCATGTGATGAGAAGAGAGGCATTGGAGAACATCGTGACAACTGGAAAGATTGAGGGGAAGAGAGGCAGAGGCAGACCAAGAGAAGTGATGCTGGATGGAATGAGACATTCCATGATGGAATTGATCCAGAACACCAAAGACCGAGATCTGTGGAGAGCCATGAACGCCAACGCCAGTTGGCAGGGCACATGATGATCATGATGATAGATCAACAGATAAACAGCAAACACGTTGGCAAAAACCTTCACCTCACAATGTGCAACAAACAGGTGGAAGTATAGTCAAGTGTGTTATGTCTGCAATTATGGGCAGATATAAATATAGACTACTATATGTACACCATTAAAAAGATGTCAATTGCTACGAGAAAAAGAGTGCTGAAGTGCTACATAGAACCTGTACTTTTGTATGGATGTGAAGCGTGAATAATGAGCAGTCAAGCTGAACAACATCTGATGTCTGTGGAAATGTAGTTTCTGAGGAGAATGCAAAGAATACCAAGGACAGACAGAAAAACCAATGACCAAGTCCTATATGAAAATCGTAAATTGATTAGAGAAATTAGGTGTAGACAGTCAAAATTTTTTGGACATGTTATGAGAAGAAATAAATTAGAGAACTTGGTGACAACTGGCAGGATCAAGGGGAAGACAGAGAAGTAAATGCCTGGATGGCTTGACCTTGTCGCATGGTAAAGACAAGAACACTGAGCTGATCCATGACTCTGGTGATCGAGTGAAATGGTGAATCATGACCACCCACGCTTACCGGCATGGCACATGATGGATGATGGATGGACTATATGTACATATTTCCATAGCAAAATCTAAACATTTGTGACTTAATGATTGTTAATACATTAATATTATTCAACATTGCTTATTTCTAAGTAATTTGTCACACTGACAGATATTTATTTAAATACAACAAATCTGCTTGAAAAGCATTCACAATCAGAATCCAGTAATAATGTAAAATATAATGCAATGCTAACATAGTATGACAGAATCACCGATATGGAGCTCATGAAGAGAATTAAACAAATACCAGTGAATGAAGAGATGAGGAAAAGATGCCAGCAATAGATAGCACATACAATGAAAATACTTGAGAATAGTATAACTAGAAAGTCCTTTGTCTATAATCCATGGGGCACAAGCAACAGAGGAAGACATAAAACACATGTCGAAGAGAATAAGAGACAGAAATTAATAATATGAGAAAGACACTGGACAGAGCTGCATGATACAGTAAAGGATAAGATAACTTGAAGTGAGTTGGTCAAGGGCCTATCCAATGGAGGATAAATGACAAAAGGAGGAGATTGATTGATTGATTGATTGATTGATCTAGGAACCGACATCACAGCATTCGGGACATTCCCATAAGCGCTCCGTCTCCATCCTCAGCAGCCAGCGAAGAGTTCCAACACTAATAGTTCCAGTAGCAATCTGATTATATGTCCGTCTCGCCTTTCCTCCGAGCGCCGAGCGTCGGCCAGAACCCCTCGTCACACCACGTTGTCTCATTCTTACCAGACCATGGTGCTCCATCCGCTCCTCCGAGGTGTACACGCGCCCCCACAAGGCCGCAACCACGTCTGCCCTGTCCTGCATCAACACTCCACCAAATTTTGCCGAGCCAGCCAATCTGTCCGCCTGTTCATTCCCCAGCACACCGGCATGCCCAGGAGAAAAGATCCAGGTGATGCTTACATAATGCATTAATAATGCAAAGAATAATGTAAGAGAGATATAAGGATAGAAATCCAAATTTGCCAATTTGTAATTATTTTCAATACAAATATTGAAAATAATACAGAGTGTTTGTAAAAGTCTCACTACACCTTGAATGTAGAACAAATCTGAAAAATGCAGTACATGATGTCATAAAAAAATGTGCTTAAAAATTCATTAAATTAGTTTTAATAGTCACTGCTGTGGTCTAACACTGTTTTTGGGAAGCTGGAAAATACCAATGAAGTATTCATTATAACAGGTGTTGGAAATGTCCACCACAGGCTTCATTCAAGACATGACTGTATATGTCTCTTCAGATTGTCAAATAACTTCTGCAACGTGTCTGTTGTTATTTCTTGAACGGTAATTCTTATTGCTTCTTTCAGGTCCTCAACAAATAACCTTATATTTTGTAAACATTTCCTTTAAATTTCCATGTGATGTTATACGATTTGCAAAATTTTCTTCTAAAAAACACAGTGGTGCTCTAACTGTGTGTGCAGTTGCATTATCTTGCTGGAACCATGCTTCTTCAATTTCACATTCATTCAGCTGTTCTAAAAAAGGTTATAGAAAATCAGTCCGGCACCGATCAACATTTATAGCGTTGTTGAAGAAAATTGATCTAATAAAGCGTTTTCTACTGGTGGCACACCATACCTCAATTTTCTCATCATGTTGAAGCACTTCATGAAATGCTTTGGGATTAAAGTACTCTAAATATGATTGTTTTGGCTATTAATGTATCCAGATAGATGAAACCATGCCTTATCAGAGAAGAATATTACATCGAGAATTGACTCGTCTTCTTTAGCTAAAACTGCATGAAACCACGTGGAGTAGTTGACTCTGGATTGATTATCACACTCTTTTAGTTCAGAAACAACAGAAATCCTGTATGGATGAAAATTTAATCATTGTTTCAGAATTTTGTGCACTGTACTTACTAATACATTCACTTTTTGAAACATTTTCTTTAAGAACTTGCTTGGACTGTTCAGGATTCTGTCTTGGATATCTAGACATTTTTCTTCAGACGCAGCAGGTCTTTCAGATCGTGGAGCATCTTCCAAATTTCCTGTAGCAAGAAACTTATTCAACAAATTTCTAACTGTAATATGATGAGGAGGTTGTTTATCAGGAAATCTTGCTATAAATCTTTGAACAACCATCTGCGTGTATCGACCACCATTTCGAAACACATGTTCAACCCAAAAAATTCTTTCTTCCGTTGATAACACCATTCTGTTTGGAGTGCAAAGAATTACTACAGCAGACGACAGCCATTTGTTGCATATTGCTTCACGATTGACTATGGAGCACATTTTTTTTATGACATCATGTACTTTTTCAAATTTGTTCTACATACAAAGTG
The DNA here is from genome assembly GCA_014155875.1 of Cepaea nemoralis. NCBI lineage: Eukaryota > Metazoa > Mollusca > Gastropoda > Stylommatophora > Helicidae > Cepaea > Cepaea nemoralis. Next base: position 259,313 of record JACEFZ010004158.1, read on the forward strand.
GTTTTTTTTTGTTTTTTTTTTTGCGTATCCTTTACAGGACTTAGCTGTCAACAGCAGCATCTTTCAGCTGTCTGTTGATTTCTTGGCAAGATTACGCTCAGTAGTTTGCCATTGCTTTTGAGCGGCCGGCTCAGTGTCCCGCAAGTCACCAGCGGGGGACGAACCGCTCCCAGCTCGCTCCCGCTACGAGACTCTGCGTGACAAACGGGATTACGGAGAAAATGTTATAACCCCTCAGCCAGAGAGACCGGCATACTAAGTGTAGTGAGACTTTATAAACACTCTGGTATATTAACAAGTGGCTTCTATTCCTTAAAGTTACTTAAAACCCCTAAAACAGTATGCTGTTATGTGAAGGACCATGAAAGGAAACTAATGACATGATTACTTTTTTTATATTACATCACATGACCTAATTAGCTTTAGACATGCCTGTACAAAATTCACTTTAGGTGCTACTTACCGGCAAAAAAAATAGGTATAATAAATTTCCCATATGAGTGCTAAGAGGGGAGGGGGTAGGATAGTGGTTTGAGACAACTGCCACAAATATCTAGTGGAAATAAATGTTTGAAAATGCGATAACATGACCAGATTTTACTTTGAAAACAGTTATGGCATGTGGTAATTTCATTCACACCTTATTAAAGACATGTTAAATGGAAATACAGAAGGCAGACATGCAAATGTTATAACAAGACACCAAACCTGCAAATCACTAGTCAGTTTTTCAAATTCTTGTTCCTTCAGTTGTATATCAGCATCTTTCTTATGTATCTCTTGCTTGAGTTCATCCACCTGTTCCGCAGCTTGCTGTAGGTGTTCTCTGAAATAAGTGTCATGATACCAGTGTCACAATGATTTATTTCTGTTCAGAATCTATAAACTTTTGTGAAAATACAGTCCTGAAGCAAGAACCTGATGTGAGTTTGTAAAGTGCTAGCACCATCACATTTTGTAGGCCTGGATGCATGTAGGAAGTACAGAGAAGGGTCCTTACAAGTTGTGTATTAACAATGTTGCTATCTGTGGAGGTTCAAAAAGCTAAGTGAGATCATATCTCAACAAACATGCAGTAGTATGGTTAGTTGATTGATTGATTGGAAGACATTTGAGTCTGCTGTACTGACATTTAGGCCATCTGAGAAAATGGCTAGCATCTATTGGGGTGAAGTGGCGTATAGACTTTCCTCCTGACCTAGTATCAAAATACTATCTCTCTCCATGAGGACTGTGTAGCAGCGTTCTCCTTCCCCTCTCCAAGTGCAGGATCCAGTGGGGTGAACAATACTGACCTTTGAGCTTCACATCTGCAGAGAGGCATGGCAATCCTTGGAACTTTAGCCAGATTGGAAATGCAGTATAGTGGATAGGCCACACCATGCAAAGGTGTTCCAAGTCTTGGTCTGTGTTGATTCTGATCCTGTGACCTCTGCGACCCCACACAGTAATATAAAACAAATATAACAACAACAATCATCCAGCATGAAAGCAAAGAATATTATATAGATTAACAGTTATATTTTGATTTTCTAACTGTAGTCTGATGTTTGATTACATGAATCTTTGACACTAACCACAGAACTGGAATAAAACTGAATAAAACAGTATTAAATTTATCATCATATGCATCATCACATGCCTTGCAGACTGGCATGGGTGATCATGCTTCTCCACATCTTGCAGCCTCCAACTGTGTCAGTTCATGGGCTGACACCCTTCTGTGCCATGACAAAAGGCTGTCTCACTGTATACCTCTTTCTTTCTTTCCACAAATCTTTCCAGTTGAGACAACGTATTCCAGTTTTTCACTTATCATGATGTGGTAAAAAAATAACAGCTGCCTTTTTTAATGTTTGCGATAAATTGTGCTTGTGTCTTTGCTTCTTTAAAAATATGTTAGATTGCTAATTTTGGCTGTTTGAGGACACTCCACTGGCTGGAGAGCTATTTTATGATGAAGGTGACATGGTGAAAACTCTCTCGAATCTGACTAAGCGTACAGCTGAAAAGGTGGAATATCCATCCCTGGAAAGACTGGATCAGAAGGGAATGAGTATGGGGGTCTCAATAATCCTCAAAGCATAGAGTAAAATCTAGATGGACTTTCAATCAAATTTCTACTGGAATAATCAGCATTGAAACTTAGAAACTCCTCTGTGGCTTTCAAAGAGGTAGACAGAGTATGTGTGGGAATGTTCTGAGGGCAGTGATGTCTATTCTTAAATTCAGTATTCAGTAAAAAAAAAAAAACTGAAAATGCTAATAATGTTTAATGTCAATCACAAGATTTTTTTTTTTTTTAAAGTTGCGTATCCCTTACGGGACGTTGCAGTCCACACCAGCATTTTTCAGCTGTTGTTGATGTACTAGGCAAGTGTTACGTTTAGTAGTTTACCATTACTTTCTGAACGACCAGCTCCCATACTAGCAAGTTATAGCACAATGCGACATGGTCTGCTGCACAAATCGGTCGCAGCTGAGCTTCGAACGCCTGGTACCTGGCTCACGAACCGCGTTCGCAAGCCTTTAGCCACGGAGCCGGCAATAACAAGACACATAACACTAAAGATATTTTGTCAATGTCAGCAACTCAGAATAATACTGCTCTAAAGATATTCAACACTTCTTCCTGTAGTGTGCTAAAACAGAAAACTGACCCCATGATTAAAAGGTAACTATTAAGTAAAAGTAATAAATAACAAAACTTAACTGCAAAAGAAACTTGAGAATGTGAACACAATTTTTAACAGAGATTGTGAGATCAAGAAGATTGAAGGAAGACAGTGTGTATGGGGCTGAGAGAGACACAATGAGAGACAGACTGAAGGAGACAAACAGAGGCAGAGAATATGTACGGTAGAATAAGCGAAAACATAAGCCTACCAAAAAATTCATCTTCAAAAGACTAATCAAAGAACTCTAAAAAATTCTGTGACAAGTCATGTGATGTTGTTAAATATTCTCTGACTCTATGAAAATATTCAGTCACACAATAAGATGGTATGGAAAATGATAAACATGTAAATCAGCAACTCAAAACTGAACATATAAACCTGTCACTAGTAATTCTTCCTTCCACTTTATCAATTTCACTTTGAAGTTTCATGGTCTTGTGCTCTTCTTCTGATAATAAGCTTTCCAAAGATTTAATTTTCTCCTGTAATGATTGTTAGTAATGCTAGAAGTACATCAATCTAGGACAGTAAAATAACAGTTACACAACATTATCCTCATGACTGACATTAGATAAGGATGTTCATGATAAAGATAAATTTTAATACATGTCAACATCATCTTCATAAACAAGATTTGATGGGTGTTTAAGTATACCTTTCATGCCTGCTAAAACTGAAGCCGTAAACAAGATTTGATGGGTGTTTAAGTATACCTTTCAGGCCTGCTAAAACTGAAGCCGCAAACAAGATTTGATGGGTGTTTAAGTATACCTTTCAGGCCTGCTAAAACTGAAGCCGCAAACAAGATTTGATGGGTGTTTAAGTATACCTTTCAGGCCTGCTAAAACTGAAGCCGCAAACAAAATTTGATGGGTGTTTAAGTATACCTCTCATGCTTGGTAAAACTGAAGCCGCAAACAAGATTTGATGGGTGTTTAAGTATACCTTTCATACTTGGTAAAACTGAAACCGCAAACAAGATTTGATGGGTGTTTAAGTATACCTTTCATGCTTGGTAAAACTGAAACCGCAAACAAGATTTGATGGGTGTTTAAGTATACCTTTCATGCTTGCTAAAACTGAAGCCGCAAACAAGATTTGATGGGTGTTTAAGTATACCTTTCATGCTTGGTAATACTGAAGCCATAAACAAGATTTGATGGGTGTTTAAGTATACCTCTCATGCTTGGTAAAACTGAAGCCATAAACAAGATTTGATGGGTGTTTAAGTATACCTCTCATGCTTGGTAAAACTGAAGCCATAAACAAGATTTGATGGGTGTTTAAGTATACCTCTCATGCTTGGTAAAACTGAAGCCATAAACAAGATTTGATGGGTGTTTAAGTATACCTTTCAGGCCTGCTAAAACTGAAGCCGTAAACAAGATTTGATGGGTGTTTAAGTATACCTTTCAGGCCTGCTAAAACTGAAGCCGTAAACAAGATTTGATGGGTGTTTAAGTATACCTTTCATGCTTGGTAAAACTGAAACCGCAAACAAGATTTGATGGGTGTTTAAGTATACCTTTCATGCTTGGTAAAACTGAAACCGCAAACAAGATTTGATGGGTGTTTAATTATACCTTTCATGCTTGGTAAAACTGAAACCGTAAACAAGATTTGATGGGTGTTTAAGTATACCTCTCATGCTTGGTAAAACTGAAGCCATAAACAAGATTTGATGGGTGTTTAAGTATACCTCTCATGCTTGGTAAAACTGAAGCCATAAACAAGATTTGATGGGTGTTTAAGTATACCTTTCAGGCCTGCTAAAACTGAAGCCGTAAACAAGATTTGATGGGTGTTTAAGTATACCTTTCATGCTTGGTAAAACTGAAACCGCAAACAAGATTTGATGGGTGTTTAAGTATACCTTTCATGCTTGGTAAAACTGAAACCGCAAACAAGATTTGATGGGTGTTTAAGTATACCTCTCATGCTTGGTAAAACTGAAACCGCAAACAAGATTTGATGGGTGTTTAAGTATACCTTTCAGGCCTGCTAAAACTGAAGCCATAAACAAGATTTGATGGGTGTTTAAGTATATCTTTCAGGCCTGCTAAAACTGAAGCCATAAACAAGATTTGATGGGTGTTTAAGTATACCTCTCATGCTTGGCAAAACTGAAGCCGTAAACAAGATTTGATGGGTGTTTAAGTATACCTTTCAGGCCTGCTAAAACTGAAGCCGTAAACAAGATTTGATGGGTGTTTAAGTATACCTCTCATGCTTGGTAAAACTGAAGCCATAAACAAGATTTGATGGGTGTTAAAGTATACCTCTCATGCTTGGTAAAACTGAAGCCGTAAACAATATTTGATGGGTGTTTAAGTATACCTTTCATGCTTGGTAAAACTGAAGCCATATAAAAGGACCCCTTTCCTTGTCCTGAGGTGTTTTGAGTATATAGTGCAACCCCCATATTTGAAAATACCAGTCAACACTCAATGGGCGATGTGGTCAATATGACACCAGTGCTCTAGTTCCCATAACATTTCCTGCAACCAGTTTTTGGCTAGATCGACTTGGAAGCCCAGATCAATGAAAAAATTAATTTTCGTGTCGAATGGGTTTTAAACACCACATACTACATACCACATACAATAAAAAGGCAGACCTTTTATATAAATAGGTTAATTTAAATATTTATTAGCATAGTAGTTTACTAAGTTTTGAGGCCGGCCTCTTCTTCTGCTTCCATTTCATCTGTACATCATTGCTTGTTGTGGTATAGTGTTAGTTGGTAATCTAGTTACATGGCCAAACCATCTAAATTGTTGCCTTCTGATAAAATCTAGTGCTGCTATAACCCCCACTTTCGTCCTGATTTTTTCATTTCTGATTTTCTCTCTTCTTGATACATAGAGTATTATTCTCAGGAATCTCATTTCTGTTGTTGTGATTTTTCTTTTCTCTTTTTCTGTCATTGTCCAGGCTTGGCATTAGTTAGTTAGTTAGTCGACAGATCATTCTCCTTGCACATCGAACCATTCAGTGCATAAGTGCTCGGATCCCCTCCTCAGCAAATCCCGCAGCCTTGTAGCGGCTAATGACACCATTTCTGTGTTGGTTTATCAATCTTCTTTGGCTTCTTGTGTAGTGTTCTTGTTTGGCCACACCTCTTTTAATTTGCTGTTCTCGCAGTCTGACCATGGTTGTAGATTCACAGTCATCACTTGGTTCTCGCAAGAGTCTTACTTCTCGTAGAGCATTCAGAATGTCAGCCTGGTCCATGGCGCGTCCGCCCACCACAGTAGCCTTACCTGCGAGCTTGTCAGCCCACTCATTTCCTTGTACTCCCACATGCCCTGGCACGAATATGAAACTAATCAGACTTTAGACTTTAGGCTTTTTCATTGTTGGTACCAGTTTTTCCAAGATTGGTTTGCCTTTTTTAGTTTTTTTTTATCTTTGTTTAATGTATTGGCCATTTGACTAATATTATTTCCTTATTGGCTCTTTACTTGTTTCTGGGGGTTTCTGATTTGATATTTGATGTATTATACTTCCCTTTTACTTGAAGGTCTTTACTTGTTTCTGATAATTTTAATAATTTTTTTATTTACTTCTTCAATTGTAAACATTAATGTGGTCTTACTAATTATTTTCATGTTATGTACATTACACACTTCTTTAAACTATTTTTAATTGTAATTTGCCATTGGTTTTGCTTTGTGTTAATGTTCTGCAAAAAGGGGGTTCTTTATGGTGTCGTTTGCCTTGGTTCTTTACCATGTTCTTTCTTATGCAAGGTGTGGGACGTTCACAGCTTTCTTTACAAATCTTATGGTAAACATAAGAAAAAGCGGGGACAGGAATAACCAGGTAGACTTGAGGTCTAATGGTAAAACATCTAGAAGTTTAAGGAAAATAACAGAAAACAGGTACTAACAGAAAACTGGGTTCTTGAAATTTAATGGAGAAAGAAATAAACATTCCTAACAGAATTTCTTAATATTCCTCTTCCAGTTTGGCAATTTCAATTGAAAATGTTTCCTATTTCTTCAATATGATCATCTGTTCAGCATACAAAATTAAATTTAAAATTAAATTTAAAGCTTCATCTGTAGAATGGAAAAACTAAGACACTTTTAAAAATTTAAAGCAATAAAGTTATTGGAAGGAAAACTAAGACACTATTTTCTCAAGAATAAATTTATGGGTGGCCATAAAGTTATGATATAGTGACTTAAAATAAAAACTGCATTCAGTCTTCAGACCGAATTACCTGACATAAAACAACTGTTTAACATACGCATGTGAAATCCTGTTTGAGACCTGGGAAGATTTTGCTTAACAACAAGTCAGCACATAACGGTTAAATATGGTGTATGCAACTTGACATTCCTTTGGATGGTATACATTTGAACACATTATCTAACTAAGAATAGAATATTTGCAGAATGTTGGTTATAAAACAAAAAATGCAAATACTTGCCTGTATTCACAATGCCTTTGAGTACAATTAAGCATAGGGGGAAAATCCCTGGGAAAGGGAGAGAAGGCCTAGATAGCTTTCAGAATGGCAGATGATTTTACAAAATAAAATGTAAGGGAGCGACATTAGAAATAATCAAGAGTATACGGAAGGTTTAAGGCAGCGAAGTTGAAAAAGTAAATTGAATTAATTGTGTAACTTAGAAACCTGTAAGTCCATTCTGCAGGAAACATGGTTTACCCATAACCCTATTGCCCGTTCTGGAGGGATGTTTACAGTTTCACCCTGGATTTTGCCCTGGGTAGAAGTGTTAGGCATTCAAAATTTTAGACCAGGAAGATTGAAAGGGTAGTCAATTTCCTACCATTGTTGTCCTGAACTTGGAAAATTCTAAGTTGTCTGGTACCCATTTTTTGAAAGATAGGGTTTCTATTCCGGAATGCAGGAAAGAAAACAATGCAGAACCTTCTGGGATTCCCTGACCCCTGTCTTTCAGGACCTTCTTCCAGAAATCTCCCCTCACAACAGTGTTTTTATCATTAAGAAACTCCCTTCACCCCCAAATTATTGTTACAAAAAGTGAATTAAGGGTACATAAACTTCAGTAAAAAACATTATTCTTTAACCAAGAATATAAGTAACTGTCTGTGTAACTATGTTTGACAATGGCGAATTCCTTGGACTGCCAGAGTAACTAACAACGATTGCCTGAAAGAGGCTAATGAAACTAGAACACTATATACAACAATAAGAAAGAGACAAACATCTTTCTTTGGTCATGTGATGAGAAGAGAGGCATTGGAGAACATCGTGACAACTGGAAAGATCGAGGGGAAGAGAGGCAGAGGCAGACCAAGAGAAATGATGCTGGACGGACTGAGACGGTGGCATGGAGGAATATCATCAGCAGAGTTGATCCAGAACACCAAAGACCGAGATCTGTGGAGAGCCATGAACACCTATGCCAGCCGGCACGGCACTTGATGATGATGATGATGTGTAACTTCATAAACCTGTAAGTCTCATTCCTGCAGGAATCATCACTTACCCTTAACCTCTATTGAGTTGGTGTATACAGATGTTAATAAAGCTAGACCCATAGCAGATTCTGCCCCTGGGGTGTGAAGTATTAGGCATTCAAACATTCTAGACTATGGCATATGAAACGGGGTAGTCAATTCCCTTCCTCAATTGTTCTTCCCAGACAATTGCCAGAACATTCTGAAAATTGTCTGGTACCCATTATTAAAAGGCTGGGTTGAGATCCCAGAGCTGCAGGAAAGAAAAATAATTCTGCTTCTGCTGGGGATTGACCCTAGACCACTGTCTTGACAGGCAAGCACAATAACCACTATGCCATCGCAGCTCCACATACAGATGTTTGAGTATCACATTAAGAAACTCCCTTCCCCAGATAACTGTTACTGTATAGCAGTGACTGTAAGGGTAAGATCTAACTTCAGTAATAACGAGGAGAGTCAGTTGACTCTGTCAGTCCCAGAATGTATCATCAGCTGCCCAGGTGCAACGAATCACTTTCACAGGGGCCAAATATATCAATACACTGTTAACAGAAAAATACATAAGGAATATTTTTCTGCATATTTGTGCTCATAGGAAGTGTGCTACTTGTGATTGTCAGTAATATGGCTGTCCATAACAGACACAGGTTTGTTAATAAGAACTGATATCATTGCTCTTGGGACAGTGTCAGCGTATTGGGGAATAGAGACAGGACATAGACAGGACAATAGAGATATTAGAGACAGGACAGGAGATATGACAATAGCTATGCCACAGACAGGACAATAGAGATGTCATAGACATGATATAGACAGGACAACAAGATCCAGTTATAAACAGGACACAAGGTCGTAAACAGGACACAGGGACATAGACGAGACTATGTCCTTGATTGACAGGACAACTTTGCACTGAAGGACCTGAGACAACAAGACCGGACAGCAGTACGGCATGACTATTGATACAGTCCGACTATCCCGAGACACACGGGGTCAAGCATCACGTGACCAGCAGGCCCAACACCAGAAGGCTTCAGACTGGGACTGGACACGTTAGGGGAAAGACGCATTGTGTTCGAGAAGCGAGTGTATTGATTGCGGGAGTGCGAGCTAGTTTTGTCAAGCTAAGATAGCGAGTGTTGAGTGCTGGGTTTTGTGATTGCATGACTGCTATGGCTGAGTATTAATTAGCATCTATGTACATAAAAGTAATGTGATGAATTAACTGCCATATGTGCGTGAATTATGATCTAATGCACGCATCTTGATGATATTGCGGTTATGCTTAAATAAATGGTGTGAACCCACATGCAACGTTTGATATCTTTGAATGCATGTGAAGAAACTCACTGTCGCGTGCAGCATGACAAACTAAAGGTGCCTGTGCTTTGTCTGAGACATTGGTTTAGGTGGTGTCAAAAGTGAAAATCTTACAATTTAAACCCAAAGCGCTAGTTTAGAAGTAGGTGGTGTCAGAAGTGAAAATCGTACGATATAAACCCACAGCACAAGAAGTAATAAGTAAGGTGGTGTCAGAAGTGCAAACCTTACAATTTAAACCCAACACGCTAGTAATATTTTGGTGCTAGAATTTTGATTATTTGTTACGCTGTTGCTAAAGATTGCTAATACAGAGCTAAACGACGACAATTAGAAACACTAGATGATAACGATACGACCGACAAAACTTATAAATAAATATCTTTTAGGAAAAGTATAATATATGTCTTTCCTATAATATTTTGACATTGGACAGACATATTTTTTGAATTATACTAATTCCTGCTATTCCAACAACAGAAAAGATGTACAGCTTTAGATAAATATCATGTTACCGAAAACTGTATCCCTCTGAACAGAAGTTGATCAACACGTGGCACTGGAAGCAGAATTCACCGAACCTAGATAATTACCCCGATATTTATATTGCTAATTAAAGCAGCACTCTATTTTTTTTTAAATGCTGTATATAACATTGTAAATCATTACTATTTACTCATTTGTTGTAAATTATTTTGCATTGAAATTAATATAAGAAAATACTATAAAAATGTCAACATTGAAAGATTTTGTAGAAGCTGGGAAATATTTAGGATATAGCGGGGATAAATTAGAAGAATGGGCAAGAAAAGAATATAAAGAACATACTGATAGAGAAAGAGAAGAAAGAGTGCTAGAACGCCAACAAAAACAAAGAGAATTAGAATTAGCTGAAGCTACCAAAGTAAAAGAATTAGAATTAGCTGAAGCTACCAAAGTAAAAAAATTAGAGTTGGAAATAGCTCAGCTAGCAGAACAAACAAAATTGAAAGAAAAGTAATTAGAAATCGAGGCTAGCAATAAGAGGTTAGAGTCTGAAACACAGATAAAGATGAAAGAACTAGAGGTCGAGTCACAAGTACATATTGCAACCAGCAAAATAAAAAGTAAAGAGGAAGAAAATAAATTTAATAAATATAAAGGTATTGTAAAACCATTTTGTCAAGGAGATTCCATCTCAGCCTGGTCTGAAAATTTTGAATTTCAAATGCAATATCAAGCAGTTCCAAAAGAACATTGGGCAATGATATATATGCGAAACCTCTCGTCAGAACCTTTAAAAGTCATTGAATCTATACCACAAGAGCTTAGAAAAGACTATGATTATATCCACCAGAGAATTATGCAACATTTCTTGCTGGATGCTCCGGGCTATCAGGTCCAATTTTCTAAGTTAAAGCCTAGACCTAACCAAACATTCATTGACTATGTATCTCAGGTGCAGGATATTTTTAATAAGTGGATAAATGCTGCAAAAGTAAACAAAAGCTTTGAAAAATTAAGAGATTTAATGATAATGGATAAGATTATATCATCTATCCCAACCCCATTTGCTTAATTTTTCCAACAATCTGATATTGAATCTATTGAGCAGTTAGAACGGAAGGGGTCAGCTTATTTCACATCAAACAGGGACATTTTCACTTTAAACACCAGTGAAAACAACATAGTAGCTGCAGCAAACATCAAACCATCAAAACCATTCAGATTTAGAGACAAACAAAAGTCAAACTTACCACAATGTCCATACAGTAAACTGTCACACCATCTATTTAAAATGTGCAACCTGAACCCAGGGTATCCAGCTCACTTAGATATGATGGTTAAGAAGCAACAGACCAAAAGAAATTATTACAGAAGGGCAGTCAAATACTATTTTTGTAAAAGTCTGGGACATTATTCTGCTCATTGTGAGGGTAGCTGAAGGTTAAGAAGTGCAAATGCAGCACTAGTTGACACCTCATCTGAAAGTGAAAGTGAATGTGGAGAAAATCCAGAAGTAGAAGACAATGCTCTTGCAGCCAATTGATATATTCAATTATGATAAGTGTCAGACATGTAAAAAATTGCATAATGATAACATGTTAGAATGTGGGCATGAAATCCAACACCTGTGTGAAAATGCCAATGCTGTTAGTTCCTCTAGAGGAAAACTAAATTTCCACAAGGGGTTAGTAAACAACGAACTCTGCCAAGTACTTATTGATTCCAGGAGCACGTTGATTGGCCTGAGAAAAGATTTTGTAAACACAGAACACTATACAGGCGAGTTTGTAAATTGTCAAACATTTTCAGGCAATGTGGAAAAATATCCACTAGCAATTGCACATATTTGTACTCCTTTTCTATCAGGGACATTTACCTGTGCAGTTTTAGAAAATCTATGTACAGATTTGATTTTAGGATGTTTACCAGATATTAAGAACTGTACACAAAGAGAAATTAATGCCTGGGGAAAAAGGCATCAAAAAGATATTGCAGTGACAAAACTAACTGCAACAAATCAAAAGTTAATTGATCAAGAACAGCAACTTCAGCTAATAAACCCAAGGGACACTACTAGTCACAAGACGATAGAACAACTTAAAAGAGTACATGATGAAAATTCTTCCCAAGTGGATCACGGTGATTTGCTAAATAAAACTGTTAATAACCAGATTGTTAAACCTACGGAAGTTTGCGCTACCAGTAATGCAACTTCAGATGAAAACGACAACGCAGATAGACAATATGCAGACAAATAAACTCAAACACCACACTTAGAACAGAAAGCAGATGCCCTACAGTCCTGTACAGACAGACAACACTGTCTGAAAAACACAGACGTAAACACACAAGACAATAACATTTTCTCCAAGGGACATAATAGAGAAGACAGATGTAAAGACAGGAATGTACCAGTAGATAATGCTAACATCTCCATATCAGTTTCTTTATTGATGTTAACTGATTCAGTGCCAAACAAAAAGTGGGTTTTGCCCAAGCAGAAATTGATGGCAGAAAATGGGAAGCAGGGGTGTGTCATATTAATGATCTAAAAATTGTTAAAATGGTGGCAAATATATTGTATTATATATCAAATTAAAGGACATTGCACAAGGAACACGTTGGTATTGCTACTGTTGCTAAAATTCAGAAATATAATAATAATATTAGCAGATGTTGTAAAAAATAAATTGAAGACAGAAGTGACAAGTACGTGAAATTTCCACTTACCAAGGAATTATGATAACTACACCACTTTGCTACACAAATATCAATAGAACGGCTCCATAACACCAATAAATCACAATAAAAACATCCTATTTTGAAGCGCATCATTGTCACATAAAATGGAAAATTTCGGAAAATCACGAGACAGGTTTTGACCGTTTTCTGCCGATAAACACAAAATGTACGCTATTTTTTAATTAGTTATAATTATTATTCTTTTAAATTTAATTATTTAAATACTTCTTAAATACTTTGTGATAGGCAAAGCAAACTTTAGGGACACAAGTGTGGCCCATTAGCTAATTCGACATGATGACAAACTTTCACGGTTAGCGGCTAACCAGCTAAGGTAGCCGGTTAGTTTTGTTTACATTCATAAATAATAAATTTTAACCGAACAAACACATTTAATATGTGCTATCAGTTTAGAATCGTTCACAAATTTCTTTAAATAAGAATAACTACAATCTAACATTGTTTAAAACTTTTATCTGATGTAAATTAGGCCGAAAATCAAGGGCCCATGCAATTCCTAAAACCGCGAGTAACTACAACTTTTTAAACACAACTTTTAAACACATCCATACGATTAATTCACCAAATTTTGATATCTCGTGGCCTGTGTGTAAATAAAAATCCCTCTTTCAGCGTAAAACTGTGTTTCAGGGTATTAAAATTAAGCAAGGGATCGCAAACGAAAGAAACAAACGGACTGCCAAGATCTTGCCAATATATTGATGAAGGGGTCAACAAGTTGAGACTGTTTGGCAATCGGTTGGCGGTCGGCATCGAATCAGTTAATAATGACATTAATGATAGCACTGTACACATACCAACTTCAGTCAACGGCAACCATATTGCTATTTTTGAACCAATTAATTTTGCTGACAACATCGTTATTAAGAAATCATTTACCATCATTTCAGTGTGATGTTGTATTTAAAGCCAACATTTCCATCCCATTCCACTAGATTAAACATTCTGCTGACATAGTACAGAGTATACTTTAAAAAAAATTAACCCAGACACAAAATTGGAGACAAGTTCGCAATAGAGCTAAATCATTTGGACTCACCATATTAACACAAGTGATAAATTATTTTTCTGATATGTTAAAATCAAAAACAAAAATTGATGTACAGAGTGCTACTTTAAAAGATGCAATATCACATATTAAACGGTATTTGTATAATATACCCATTTTTTGCGTGGCTAACAAGGACATTCCTTATTTCCCAAGGACAGATGCCAGTGCCACAACCTCGAGAGTCCTACTTCAGACCTACAATGGCATAAATCATCCAGTAATTTATGTAAGTAGGAAGATCACCCCAGCCTAGTCTCATTACGGTGTTTTACAGCTTGAAGCCCTAGCAATTGTATACTGCATCACTAAACTGACGAAATACCTCACCGGAACACACTTTCTTATCGAGACAGACAATTCTCCATTGCTGGTGATACAACACGGACAGCCCAAAAACAATTGAATATACTGATGGGCACAACTCTTACAGGACTATTCGTTCTCCATCTGACATATTAAGGGATCAAAGAAAATTATTGCTGACTTACTTACAAGACCTTCGGACCTTCCAGTCAACCAGATCGACCAGTCAACAACATCTCCAGTCATCTAGACCAACTTATTAATTAGTTGTTGTAGATATAGTATTAAATTTAACAAAGTTTCATATTCAGACATATTTTTCGGTGAATAGAGAACAACAAAGTAACGTAATGTAACCATATCTTTATTAGTGATAAATTTTTTCTGACTCATAATAATAAATATTGAGCCCAACCCACTACTGGCAATGCCGATCGCATTCTGGTATGAACCTAAGGCCTATCCACGTCAATATGGAAGCACTATACTCGAGTTTCGCCCTCATTTGAGCTCATCAGTAGTGCATATCCCTGACCGGATCCGGAAACAGTCCCGGATCACGCGTGTGAAGTGGGTGTGTAACCACGCGGCACACACTGGACACCCAAATTATCACAACAGAACATCACAACGCTACCCATCATAGGCTATGCTCAAGATTGCCCAATCGCCGCGACCGACGTCCGTCAATCGATGGGACCCGAACGATCAGGACTTCTCACTGGCAAGGAACACCAGGCCTCCTAAATCCAGTGAGCAATAATCAATTGATTATGTGGTTGTTATCATAATAATATCATAATAATCATAATAATAATGTTTCTTTAATATAACAAATTAGAAATGCTACATCAGAACTTTTATTTATAACAGGAATATGATAATTAACTAATGTCAATGTAAATAGAGAGATAATTCAGAAATAAGGAAGTAAGAAAGCTTAAAGAATAAGCATCCTTTTTGTTCAATTACATTTTGTTCCAATTAAAACTTCCATTTGATTTAAACGTGTAAAAGATAATGTAACAATCTTTTTCACCTCAAGATTTTCTTATGCATTGAAACATTCATTTACTTAAAACGCTTAAATTACAGTTTAGTAATTTATTTCACCTTAACTTGATATGTTTGGCACTCTTGACAAGATAAAGATTTTTAAGTATACATACAGTATGAATGAACGAATGGAAAGTGTATGAAAGACGGGACGAATGTATTAAATGAGGGTATTATATAATTGTGCATATTTTGCACATATGCCTCATCTTGATATTTTGTTCTCGTCTCTTTTTTTTTTTTTTTTACAATTAAACTATATATTTGTGTTTCCAACACAGGTAAGTGGAATTACAAACCACGTCTGTAATGCCTTTGCCACAGAGACCAACAATCATAAGCAATGTCATCATCATCATCATCATCATCATCATCAAGTGCCGTGCCGGCTGGTGTAGACGTTCATGGCTCTCCATAGATCTCGGTCTTTGGTGTTCTGGATCAACTCTGCTGATGATATTCCTCCATGCCACCATCTCAATCCGTCCAGCATCATTTCTCTTGTTCTGCCTCTGCCTCTCTTCCCCTCGATCTTTCCAGTTGTCACGATGTTCTCCAATGCCTCTCTTCTCATCACATGACCAAAGAAAGCTGTTTATCTCTTTCTTATTGTTGTATATAGTGTTCTAGTTTCATTAGCCTCTTTCAGGCAATCATTGTTAGTTACTCTGGCAGTCCAAGGAATTCGCAACATTCGTCTTAAAAACCACATCTCTGTTGCTTCTAAGTTCTTCCTAATTTGTTCATTTACATTCCAAAATTCGCTGCCATACAGCAAAACTGGTTCTATATAGCATTTTAGCACTCTCTTTCTTACATTCATTGATAGCGACTTATTGCATAAGATACTCTTCATTTTCTGAAATGCGGCTTTTGCCTGCCCTATTCTGCTCTTAATCTCTGTTGTACATCTTCCATCTGATGTTATAAGTGCCCCTAGGTATTTAAAATTATCCACTTGGTTGAGAATTTCCCCTTCTATTTCTATGTCGCATTTTGTTGTCCCCATTTTCTTTGATATCACCATTGTTACTGTTTTCTTGATATTCAAAGAGAGTCCTTTCTGTGCACTCTCTGATACTACAATGTCCAACAATTGTTGTAGGTCTGTTGCATTATCCTGCCACCAATACTGTGTCATCTGCATAGCGTATATTGTTTATATTATATCCTCCGATTAGTATTCCTGGCTTCTCTTTGATCTCTCTCATTATTACTTCGCTATATAGGGAGAAGATATTGGTGACAAGACACACCCCTGTCGTAATCCTAGCTTTATCTGTTCGTAACTACCCTCTTTATTTCCCATGTTAATTGCTGCTACTTGGTTCCAGTATATATTCTTTATTATTCTTAAATCTTTCCCATCAATGTTGATATCTTCCAACATTTTAATCAGCTCATCATGTTTTACTTTATCAAATGCCTTAGTATAATCTATGAAGCATAAATATATGTCCCTCTGTTTCTCTATTGACCTTTCTATTAGTGTTCGTAATATATAGTATTGTATTGTTTGTACCCTTTCCTTCCATAAAACCGTACTGTTCTTCACTAATTTCCATTTTTACTTTCGTTCTTGTTCTTCTCATTATAATTCTTAGTAGAAGCTTAGTGACATGGTTTATGAGGTTAATTGTACGAAAATCTTCACATTTAATTGCTCCTGGTCTCTTTGGTATTGCTATAAATACAGATTTTACCATATCGCCTCGGTAAATATCCACTGTTGTAAATATCATTTAGCATTTTGGTTAATATATCTACCCCAAATTCTCCCAATACTTCTAATTCTTCTACTGTGATTTCATCTGGCCCAGCTGTTTTTCCTTTCTTCATATGTTTCATAGCGTCAGCGACTTCTTCGTTTAGAATAGGTGGGCCTTCTAAGTTACTTTCTTCTGTTAATTCTTCCCTTTCTCCATTATATAATTCTCTTATATACTCATTCCACCTCTTCATTATAGCACCTTCCTCCAATAATATCTTTCCTGTTTTTGATTTCAAACACCCTGTATTTATTCTTATTTTTCTTCCTGTGAACTCACTGATTTGTGTGTGCATACTTTTTTTATCTTTAATGGAATTTACTTCAATTTGTTTGCATTGCTCGTTTAACCAACTTTCTTTTGCCTTCACACATTTATCTCTTATTTCTTTATTTACCTTAGCATACTCTTGTTTGTCATTTTTATTCTGTTTGCTTTTGTCCATCAGCATTAAGATTTCTTCATTCATCCATTTTTTCTGAGCTTTTTGGCTTCTCTCCGGTAATATTTCTTTGCTAGTTTGATGAATGGAGTCCCTTAACATTTCCCATTGATCATTTATACCCTGTATTTTAGCTATTGCATTGTACCTATTTTACACAGTCACTCTGTATTGTTCTTGAATTTCTTTATCTACTTTCAGAACCTCTTTATTAAGTCTCAGGTCCTTAACCATTTTTCCCCCTCTCTTTAATCTTACTTTTATTTGTCCACATAGTGGTACATGATCACTATTAACGTCAGCACCAGGCATTGTCTTTACATTAATTAATGCATTTCTAAATCTTTTATTAATAAGTATGTAGTCAATTTGGTTGCGTATTTTCATATCAGGGCTTTTCCATGTGTATAGTCGTCTTTTATGGTGTTTAAACCATGTGTTTCCAATTATCATATCATTAATATTTGCCCATTTTATTAGTTTCTCTCTTCGTTCATTTCTTGTACCTAAACCGTAATTCCCCACTATATCCTCTATTTTTCCCTTTCCTACTTTTGCATTAAAATCTCCCAGTATTATTTTTATTTCTTATAAGCAATGTATATATACAATTACAGAAAGTCAAATATACACCAAGAAACACTAAATTTAATCTACGGACACTGAAGAGTGAGGAAATGAAATATAAATTCAACGTAGAGGTAAAAAAAAAAAAAACATAGTTGATGCATTGGCCGGTATGGAAATATTAGTTCAAAATGTCAGTGACCAATGGGAAATATAAAAGAAATCAGCCAACCAACCTGCAAAAACAACCATCCAAAAAATAAAGATGGTGGGACGTAAAAAATAGCAGATGGAAGACATCCTAAAACTCGTGGAAATAAGAAGAAACAACAAAAATAGCAATGAACAATATGAAGAAATTCACGGGAAAATTAGGAAACTATGCAGAGAGGCAAAAGAAGCATGGCTTGAGAAAAATAGCAGGGACATTCAAAACAAGCACAACACCATGAATACTAAAATAATGCATAAAAGAATTAATGACATCACTAACAAAAGAACACATAGGGTTCCAAATGTTGCTGTATGTAGCCGAGGCGCGGTGTTGGGGTGAGCGCCCAACATTGCTTAAATACCTCAATGGCTCGTGAATACATAACCTATGCAGCAAAAGTCCAACTCCTGGCCTTCACGTGGCGGGCCCGTTTAAACTAACAGGAGAAGGGGCGACGGCGAGTCTCTGGCGCCGGAAAATAACCAGTATGCTCTAGATGTGTATGCACGTACATGCATGCGCAGACAGGTGTGTGCGCGCGTACACATCTACACTCGAGTGAGACCACAGTCTGCTCTAGCAAAGAAAGGTGCTGAAGACGGAGGCAACCAGCCAAGAGGCGCACCACAGAAATCAGGATGCCACGCAATCACGCAAAATGGAATATGTCGACTACTGCTAATCGTTATGGTGCTCGCCCTGCTTTGGACCCCCAGGCAGGTGCAGTGCCGGGCCCTATGTCTCGAAAGGGTCCAACCCCAACTACTGGAGGTCCTTCTCAGATGTCCTGTGGAGCCAGGGGACATGAGAATAGGACGACTGGCCATACTAAACGAAGACTTAAAATAATGCACTGGAATGCGGAGGGAGTCAGCAACAAAAAAATAGAATTAGAAAAAATCTTGGACCAAGAAAAAGTAAGCATATGTTGCTTGCAAGAAACCCACCTCAATGAAAATATAGCCTTCAAAATCAGAGGCTACCAGTGTTACCGATCTGACCGAAAGGACAGGCGAAAAGGTGGGATACTGACCCTCGTAAGAAATAACATCATGGCTTCCCAAATCAAAGTCTACATGGAAGGGGCTGAGTATCAGACACTTAAACTTAAGACAGGTAATACAGATCTACATCTGATCAATTACTACTGTCCAAGTGACCGCCCACAGGCATTGGACACACTACCACTAAAAGAAAAAATGATTGTGTGTGGCGATTTCAACAGCCACTCGCAGAGCTGGGGCTATGATCACATGGACCAGAGAGGAGAGAGACTGGAAGACTGGCAGGATGAGAATAGATTCATCTTGATTAACAAGCCGTCCGACCCACATACTTTCTACTCGAGATCATGGCACTCTACAACTACACCTGACCTGGCTTTTCATTCACCAGACCTGGAGTGGAACATTACACGAATTGTTGGGAAACAACTTGGTGGCAGTGACCATCGGCCAGTCTTTCTAACCGTAGAAAATGAGCTTGTAAGTGAAAGCAGCACCCTCTCGAGGTGGAACTACAAGAAAGCAGACTGGGCAATGTACAAGCATCGCACCAGCATACTGGTTAGAAACCTGAACACTGAGAAAGACATAAATAAAGTAGTTGAAGAGTTTGGGAAATGCATACTACAGGCAGCGCGAGAAACAGTACCAAGAGGAGCCCGTAAACAATATAAACCCTACTGGAGTAGTGAACTGGAACAGTTGCATAATGATGTGGAAGTGTGTAGAAAGCAAGCAGAGGCCACACCCAGCCAAGAGCACCACAATAAATTCCAGCATGCAAAAGCCAAATTTCAAAGGACCAAGCTGCAGGCTAGACGGAAAAGCTGGCAGGAGAAAACGGAGTCTCTGAACTTTGAAAGAGACACAAGGAAATTGTGGAAGCTAATAAAACAGCTTAATGATGAGGGCACAGGGAGAAACTCAAAAATTGCGCTACATAAAGATGGAAAAATCTTAACAAGAAAGCAAGCAGCTGACCATTTTGCGGACTCGTTCGCACAAGATAATAATATCAAAATTAGTCCAGAGAAACAACAAGAGATTCGAGAGAAACGACAACATACAGGACAGAAGGAAATAGTACATGAGGTCCTGGAGGCACCCATCACAATCAGCGAACTGGAGCTAGCCATATCAAAACTGAAAATGAGAAAGTCACCAGGAGCTGATGGTATCTCCAATGAAATGATCAGGAACCTAGGAACAGAGGCCAAAACAAAGCTGTTGCAGATCTTCAATAACAGCTGGACCTTAGGCAGTGTTCCACAAGCCTGGAGAGAAGCAATCATGATACCCCTCCTAAAATCAGGGAAAGATGGTTCCATTGCCTCTAGCTACAGACCAATTAGCCTCACCAGCTGTCTCTGCAAAACACTGGAGCGCATCATTAATCACAGATTGCAGTGGTACATTGAAAGTAAAAACATCCTTGTGCCACAGCAGGCTGGCTTTAGGCAGTGCTACTCTACGGAAGATCAGACAACCTACCTCTCTCAAGAAATTGAGGATGCATTCCAAGAGAAGAAGCTGGTGCTTGCGGCATGGATAGATCTGAAGAAAGCCTTTGACAAAGTCTGGAAAGAAGGTTTGATGAAGAAACTGAGAAACTGCAAAGTCAATGGAAGAATGTACAAATGGGTGAAAGCATACTTGCACAACAGAAGAGCCCGAGTACAGATAGACGGACTCAAGAGCAAGAAAGTACTACTGCGTCACGGTGTCCCCCAGGGCGGAGTCTTGTCCCCCACACTTTTTCTAATCTTCATCAATGATCTTGTTGCTCACCTACCGCATGGAATTAAAGCGGCAAATGTACGCCGATGACCTCGTTCTATGGAGCACAAATTAATATGCATCAGTGGCCACCAGATTGCTACAAAGAGCTGTAGATACATTTGCTGCATGGGCAAATAGATGGTGTGTCAGCATAAACACTGACAAGTGCAGCACCACCCTATTTACCCTCTCTCCAAAACAAAAGGCAGGGATCATCCAGATAAATGGAACACCCCTAAGAGAAGATAAAGAACCAACATACCTTGGAGTAACATTTGATGGCAGGCTGACATGGAGAAAGCACATCAACAAAGCAGTAGCAAAATCCAGAAGGAAAATAGCCATCCTGAGAAAGCTAAGTGGAACCACATGGGGAGCCAGTACGAAAATACTTAGCAAAGTTTACCAACAGAGCATACGACCACACCTGGAATATGGGTCAACTGCGTGGTGTTCAGCATCAAAAACCACACTACAAGAGTTGGACAAGGTGCAAAATCAAGCACTTAGAGTCACCACAGGAGGGATGAGATCAACCCCTATAGTGGAAATGGAGAAGATGGGGAGGACACAGGCACTGAGTGAGCGCAGAGATACGAAAACGCTAATACAAGCAGAAAAGTTCCTCAGCTTGCCAGGCCACCCTATGAAGAACAGATTTGAAAACCTAGCTATGGGGCGGTTGAAAAGAAGTAGTTTTATCCACCAGGCCAAACGACTCTGCAGAGAAACCACTGATCTGCCCACAGCTGGTATCCCCCTAACAACTATTCCAGAGAGAACTCCATGGAAAGATGAGCATAGACTATCGTTACAAATCCAGACAAAAGTGAGAGGAATATTTGACAAGGAAGAACAGAACAGTGTGCAGCGCAGAACAGCCACTCTCAGCTTCCTTGATGAAGAATACCCACAGGACCTCTGGATCCGAGTCTACACAGATGGGTCAGCACAAAATGCTGTTCGAAATGGAGGAGCGGGAGTGTACATAGAATATCCAAATAATACTAGGGACACAGCCAGAGTACCGACAGGAAAGTACTGCCATAACTATGATGCTGAAATTGAGGCAATCAAGATAGCAACAGAGAAATTATTAGATACCAACCATGGTACACAACCTGTGGTGCTATTGACAGATGCAAAATCAGTACTCGACGCGCTCCTGTCTGGGAAATTGCCAGTACTAAGGACACTACTTTCTGAACTTAGCAGTCAGCATAAGGTCACCATACAGTGGATACCATCCCACTGTGGAGTACCCGGAAACGACAGAGCTGATCAATTGGCTAAGGAAGGAGCCAAAGAAGAACAGCCTGATGTGCCCGTTACATACCACCAAAAGAAAAGAATGATCAAATCAGTCAGAAAGCCACCAAAATCTGCTCAAGATGACTACCACGTTATGGACAGACCAGAACAAGTCATTATTCTGCGCCTCAGAACAGGACACAATAGATTACGCAACCACATGTATACAAAATTCAAGATTGGTGAAACAGCCATGTGCACATGTGGATTGGCGTCGCAGACAGCAGAGCACATACTCCAAGACTGCCCAAAATATAACATATCTAGGCAAACCTTCTGGCCTAGAGAGACGACAGTGGAAGATAAACTCTATGGACCACTGTGTGAACTGAAAAAAACAGTTCAATTCATGCAAGAGACGACATTGCAGATATAGACATATTTCAAGCGAACGAAAGAAGAAGAAGAAGAAGAAGAAGAACACATACATCAGCAGGTTGCCTAAATACCAAAGATGACAAAATAATAATACAAAAGGATCAGATTTTACATGTGTGGTAAGGTTATGTGAAAGACCGTTATGATGATACAAGAGAAGAACAGTATTATATTCGTAATTATAATGAAAGAGAATCCATTTTGAAGATGGAAGTTCAGAATGCTCTTACCCATATGAAAACTGGCAATATCTATGTTCCAGATAACATCACAACAGATATTATCAATGCCTTAGAACAATATGGAATAGACCAGGTCATCAGACTGCTGAACGCATTATATGACACTGGAGATATACCTCCTGAATTATGTAATACTATTTTATTGCAATCCCGAAGAAATCAGGAGCTTTGGAATGTGATCAAAATCGTAACAGACAGCACGAGAGTATCTGAACTGTGTAGTTCACTTCCATGTACCGTGCTGGATGTAAAGTTGTAGACTGGTTGGTTCACGGTTCCAGGTAACACGTTACGTCCAGTTGAAATGAAACACACACACCGCACACATGTGTTATCCCCACACACCAAAAAGCTGGCGAAAATAGAACATTATATATGCCATACTGCTGCTGACAGGGTTATTCCATAATTATGAACTGATAATTCCAACAAAGGGTATTCCCGGCTCGCTCCAATAAATCAAACAGCAATATGAACTTTGCGAGCAAAAACCCAACTGAATTGACGAGATTGGATTCTTTGACATCAGGCAAACAAACTGCCGTTTAATGTATTCTACAGCATACAAGGGTTAACGTGTCAAACAATTACTATTCAGCACTTACAGGGCCTGTTCCACCAGGTCCGCAGTAAATCTTATTTGCATCTTATAATAATTAGAAAAGATCACAAACCTTGTTATTACAAACTGTTTACATATTACGCTATACGTCCTCTAAGATCCTTCTCTCTATCCATCGGTTACGTTTCTTGCCGCTCTGGAAAATACAGCTATTTCCTCTCGCTGTTGGTTCATTTATTCGTGACGATATTCTGCATCATGTTGCTAACCCTCTTTCTTGTCCGTTAGTAATATTCCGCCACTGGTTTAATGCCAACTAACCATTAGCCCAGTTCGATTTAGTGACATCCAAAATTGCACTGCCTTCTCATTCTAACGTCCCCGCAAGTCTGTCCGTTGTTGCTCTAATTGCCATGTGACGTTTCTGTTGTTTCCAACGTGTCCCTTAGTTTTTATCATATTTTGGCGTCGAGGATTTTTCTCTAATTTATATGACGTCATTCTCGTTTGCACGAGATATGGCAATATACAACAATAAGAAAGAGACAAACAGTTTTTTTAGTCATGTGTTGAGAAGAGGCGGCAGAGAACATCATTACAACTGGAAAGATCGAGGGGAAGAGAGGCAGAAGCAGACCACGAGAAATGATGCTGGATGGATTGCGATGGTGGCATGGAGGAATATCAATGGCAGAGTTGATCCAGAAAACCAAAGACCGAGATCTGTGGAGAGTCATGAACGCCTACCCCAATCAGCACGGCACTTGATGATGATGATGAAACATAACAAGAATCATGTAAAACATCCAGTCTTTTGCACATCGACATTCGAAATGGAATGTACCCCCTCTTTACGTTCAGAAGTGCGGAAAAAATAAACTTGCAATTTACGTTAGTGCGTTAGCACTTTTATTACAAATAGTGAGCACTCGTGAACTGACGTAGTCCAACAGACTAAAGAGAGAAGCAAAATTTTGTAATTTACTTCTAGAAGATTTTTCGAAATGCATGACCAGGGACGCAGAGGTGTTTCCAAGGCACCAGGGCCGGGTTATATACTGGCCAAGACCTATTGACGCGTCCTCGTCGAGCGTCCTGGGCAACAGGTCCCTTCGGGGTCCTGGCTAAAGTCAGTAGGATCGCCGATTCCTCCGAAGTCGGAGAGTGTCTGCCTGTACGGCGAGGAACCACCAGTCTGCACACCAATAAGCCAGACATGGGACAACGGAGCGTTGGAGCTCAAGCCAACGAACACAAGCAAGCAAGCAAGCAAGCAATGCATGACCACTGTATATGTAACTAAAGCCTGTAAAGGCCTTTCAAAAATTAGTTTTCCCCACAGAGGGGAATGTATGGATTACCGACAACAATCAAATATCATGAATACACTGTTGGAAATTGAAAGTAAATGTAGAATGACGAAAGTTGATTACAAAATGTAAGTAAGTAAAGATTAAGCAAATTTTCATCAAGTAAACTATCATTATTTTTCTTGAGATTATAAAATCTGACTGGCGTATTCATTACTGTATTTATAAAAGAATAATAAAGAGATTTGTTACTTTGCTAATGATATTATAGCTAGGTATACAATTTCCTCTTTTAAATTCTAATAATCTCCCTTGTAAAAATAATTATATGTTTATGTCCCCTACTACTTGGTTATCTAGGTGTTTTTCTTGAGATGTCTAGTAACTCCACAGAATGTTTGAACGTAAGTATTAATACCCATCGCATGTGATTTGTTCATTTTTTATATGTGTAAACATTATGTATACATTGCACTAATAGAACATATTCAAGAATCACAGCTCGGGGACTCATCTCAGAAATTAAGAATATACATTCATTGGTGAGGTGTAGAAACCTACTTGATGACACTTGAATAAGAAAATTACACAGACTTGTGAACATACACCCATGTTTGTAATTAACAGACACATCATTAGAAAGAAACCATTTAAACTAACACCATACGAACATATAACGTGCAAACACTATTATACTAAGAAGGGGAAATTACACTGATACAAGGGACATAAGTAATTAAATAAGGGGAAACAAATGATATTACAAAAGAATCACTACTAACAAGCGAAAGCTAGATAGGAGTAAATCAGGGTACACAAATCTTGAAGAAACATGTTGAATTAATATTTTAGGGGGGCTATGGATGGTATATCCATGATTAGTCTCCTTAATAAGAGATAATTGTTTTGGGACACCATATTGGGTGTATGAGAGGTTTTGCAATTTAATGGGAAACCATAAATATAAGTCAATGGTACCTTGGGCCATTTAACAGTCCCCAGTAATAAAATGTGTGAGAGTATTATACTCTTTGCAACATACCAAGAGTGTTAACCTGACTATACACCAGTAGATGTGTGTTTCAACGGTATATCAGACCCTTACAAACTACAGTTGTACCCAACTTAACAGTTACGACTGACGAATTCCCACAACCCACTGACGAATTAGTTCAGACTAATTAGGTATAGATATAAAATACATTGTGTCACAAATTCGTATAAGAAATTTAGTGACACAAAAACGGGGGAGAAGAGGAGGATGTCAGCATGTTGGGGAATAGAGACAGGACATAGACAGGACAATAGAGATATTAGAAACAGGACAGGAGATATGACAATAGCTATGCCACAGACAGGACAATAGAGATGTCATAGACATGATATAGACAGGACAACAAGATCCAGTTATAAACAGGACACAAGGTCGTAAACAGGACACAGGGACATAGACAGGACTATGTCCTTGATTGACAGGACAACTTTGCACTGAAGGACCTGAGACAACAAGACCAGACAGCAGTACGGCATGACTATTGATACAGTCCGACTATCCCGAGACACACGGGGTCAAGCATCACGTGACCAGCAGGCCCAACACCAGAAGGCTTCAGACTGGGACTGGACACGTTAGGGGAAAGACGCATTGTGTTCGAGAAGCGAGTGTATTGATTGCGGGAGTGCGAGCTAGTTTTACCAAGCTAAGATAGCAAGTGTTGAGTGCGGAGTTTTGTGATTGCATGACTGCTATGGCTGAGTATTAATTAGCATCTATGTACATAAAAGTATTGTGATGAATTAACTGCCATATGTGCGTGAATTATGATCTAATGCACGCATCTTGATGATATTGCGGTTATGCTTAAATAAATGGTGTGAACCCACATGCGACATATGATATCTTTGAATGCATGTGAAGAAACTCACTGTCGTGTGCAGCTTGACAAACTAAGGGTGCCTGTGCTTTGTCTGAGACGTTGACAGACAGGTTAATTAATATATGCTCTGTCTAGCAGCGGATGTTGGAGAAGGATGCTGGTTGCTTCCATAATGCACTATATATTAATGCACG